>JAOWBB010007826.1:0-106949 GCA_028565995.1 Ricinus marginatus | reverse complement strand
TCAATTAAATAGAATGATTTTGATTTTTGGGTAGTGTACAGTAATATGGATGAGGTTGAGTTGCTTGAAATAATTTTATATCCGATCGCAAAAAAATTGGTTATTAATTTAGCCTTGGTTATAACAAAAAAATAGTTATCCATGGAAAACTTTATAAATATTAAATAATATTCGGGTCCCTTGGAACTGTAAAATATATTTTTTGGCTATGAAATGGCTTCTTTAGCTTGTATTACCTTAGAAATGTGGCGCCAATATTTGAGTCTTCTAAAAATGCCAGTCTAATCTTATGAACCTTGGTAAAGAGCTTAGGATCAATAGCAAAATTCAGGCACCTTAGACATTTTTTTCCTTAACTTTCTTTTTTTTATTTTTCATAATGTATATTCAACAGACCTAAAGAGGATCAGGATCCAGGCTATAAGCCTTGTTCCGTGATTTACACATAAAGCGTGTCCCTATTGCATTACCGGAGATACATAATAACGTGGAGCATTAATTTCGATTTTGATATTAAGATTTATTAATTTAAAGTATAAAAGCCTTATTGGATAGTTTATAAAATAAATATTGCGTGTATTTCAGTACTTCATAATGATCATGCGTGCTAAAATCATGAATATTTTTGATCATGTTCATTGAAGCAGGCTCTTGCAATATTTTTAATCAATGCTCAAACCTCATTACACAAAAAAATGATAAAAATTAAATAATGTACAAAAAATGTGAAATTCATGACAACTTCCTTTAGTTTCCAATTTGATCAATGCTTTTTCAGTGATTGGGTAACTTTTTTTGGTCTGAATCTATTTCTCTGCTAAGTAATCAGATCTTTTGTTCACTTGAATGGCATGAAGGAATTGTGCTATATTTAATGAATTGCCGAATATACAGATGTGCGAATTTCTAGACATTGATGTTGGATTATTAAAACAAAATAATTAAAAATATTTAAATAATTTTAGACTTATTTTAGGAGTTGTAAAAATGACGGTTACGGAAGGGAATATGATGTTCCATCAGAGAATTGTTATTAGTATGGAAAAATGAGATTTTCCTGAGGCACAGATGTTTTAAATCATGATTATGTCAAGTAATGGAAAAAGCATTCTGAATTTCTCCATATCATTTTTTAACGGTTCTTAATATGTCGAAGGCAAATGGATAAATAAAATACATGATTTAATCTTGAAAAAATGAAAAAAATGGTAAGGTTAAATGCTTTTCTTATTGTTCACTTGCTTGATTAAATTATCATCGTTTTTTTTTTTTTTTAAATATCACAATAAATGAAAAACGTTATGGAGATGTGTAAGTTCTCATTATATGATATCATCCTTATTTTCAGCTGTACAAGAACTATATAAATATTGATCTTAATATGTGAAATCTTCAAATTTTTTAAATACAGCACTATGCATTATTTGATTGGCCTGAAAACTATTAGAGCAAATAAACTCAATTAAAAATTAAATTAATTGTTACCTTCATACGAAAATTAAGAGACGAAATAATGAATTACATAATTTAAGACAATCTGTACAATAAGTACGTGATATTAATTATATATAGAAGACGGACCAAGTTCAAGGCCTATTGAACCATTAAATTAAAATAATAAAATTTGTATTGTATTATATATGTGAATCCTGATGTTTAAATAATGCACACATTATGATCGAGAAATGCAACTTTTATTTATTTTTTTGACAGAATAATTAGGAACTCGAGTTGATGAATTGAAGAGGGAATGGAGAATGAAAGAAATGAACAATTAGAAAGTGAATTAGGAAAGAAGAAAACAAACATGGAAGACAGTTTCAACGGTACAAGAGGGGCCATTAATTTGGATCTGAACCTGTATAACGAAACGATGCATTCCTATAATTCCAGTTTTGATAACGACACAATTGCAATAAACCGGACTTCATTTTCTGGTAATCCCCCAGTTAGATTTTGTGCTGTATGGGAAGAAGCCCAGCACAGCCTTTTCCAAACGGCAAACATATTTTTCGCCGCAGCTTTCATTGTACCCAAGAATTTCAAGCAAAATATTCTTCTAGTGAGGTAACAGCATGGATACCTGAGTATTTTTTACTTTCCCCACTCCCGAAAGTGCCTTCTTCATCTTATTTCACCATATTTTACAAATTTCAGAGCCCTTCTCAGCATCGGTTTTCTCCTAACGGCGATATGGGGCGGATTTAGCGTTTGCGGGCCGGACATTTTAGGGTGGAATATAATTCTGAGCGTGGTCAATTTGGGACACACCATTTCCCTTACGATGCGCTTTCTGCCGCCCCGACTCAACGCAGAACTTACGGAGCTTTATTTGAAACAGTTTAAACCACTTAAAGTTGGGAAGAAGCACTTCAAGGAACTAACGAAGGAAGCTCAGATCCATAAGCTTGAAAGTGGAGAAATGTATGCTATCGAGGATGTTACTCCTGCTGACGAGAAACTGTCCATTTTACTTCGTGGCAAGTGAGTAAAAGTTTGCGAAAATGACTAATATGATTCGCCAAACAGTTCTCCTGTCGGTTACCTGTCGTTTCCTTCTTGCTTTGTGTACCTTCAGATTGAAAGTCAGCGTGGACGAGATTCATCTTCATTATATTCATCCCTACCAATTCATTGATTCGCCTGAATGGGAAGCCTTTCGGGAATCTAATGCTGATATATTTCAGGTAATTATTATTAACTGATACTTTTAAAACAAATACAATCAGGGACTGGAAAAATAGTTAGTAATACAAATAGTAACTTAATATAATTGTATGTTACTGGTAAAGTCAATATCATGCTTTACACAAAATAAATTTTATCTCTATCTACGCACCTTGTTTTCATTTTAAATTCACCAAAAGGTGGTGCCCGGAGAAGAATTTTTACATTTTTATTTATGTTTTTGAAATTTAAATAAGTTTTTTATACTTTCAAGATATTAATTTTATGAATTGCTACAAAAATGATATTTATATTTCAGAACGTGCTAATTCAAATAGTACAATTATTCTTTGCAAATCTGTTTCGCAAAAAATAATTACCTAAACTTGTTATAAATTCTTAAAATTTCTTGAATTTCCCAAATCATTTATAATAAGATCTCATTAAAATCAAATTGCCTGTTATTTTTTTAGAGAAAAGGAATAAAACTGATCATTTAAAAATTTAATTACATTTTCATATAAATTTTTTTACGCGTATATATTTGGTTTTTCAATTCTCCTAAAAAATACAGGGTGTTTTTTTTATACAGTTCACTTATTTTTCCATTTTTATTTTGTAATAATTACAGGGTGTTTTTTATGTTGCATTTTTATCCACATAAATATATTTTAAAACCTCAACTTTTATGACTAAAATATATGTTTTTTAGGTGACCATTGAGGCCGAAGAGGATTCATTATATCTTTCATGGCCACGTTTGCGTCTGGAACGAATACTACGCCATAGAATTATGTTAAGACAAGTGTTCGAAAGCATGATAGGTGAGCTTGATTAAAATTATTAATCCAAATCTCATGTATATATATAGACATATATTTTTCAAATGATATCGCATAAATACCTTTCTTACATTATGTATCTCAAACTCTGGTCTACAATTTTCTCAAAGACCCATCTTTTAGGTGTGAGGCATATTTCTTTCAGTCATGTTTAGCAATTAAAATTGATCGAAATTATAATTATTCAGCGGCATTGCATCGGATTCTACTAACATCTTTGCTCTAGTGCCAGAAGAATTATGTCATATGTAAGGTTGATTTTTCTGACCTCTTCCCTGAGGTTTCTGAACTGAAATCCATTTTGATGATTTATTTTTAAATAAATTATGTGATATATTTTTGTATTATTATAATACGTGACCTGAATAAATACATTTTCAGTGTTTGATTCTCAATAGTTTATATCATTTGATGTAATGAGCCAAAGGAAAATGTCTTCGATTTTGATATAATTCTGTAAAATTGCAGAAAATTCGATTTTTTTCCAATCAGTTTTCCAATGTTTTCGAGATGCAACAGAAAATGAATTCACTATATTCGAACATTTTGTTTACATTAACGAGAACAGGAGAAAGTTATCATCATAAATGAAGAATAAAGTTGTATAACTAACTGTTTATTGCGTCACTTACATTACTTAATCATATTTGTAATGATTCGACGGATAGTTTGTTATATCGAACATTTTCATTTTCTCAATTGTGGTAATACATGTAGAAAATGTATAAAATGTAGAATGTATAACTCTTTATAATTACATTGTCAGAATAGTAGCATGAAGTGATACAGTCAAGCTTCTAAAGAATTTTACCTCATTTCCTTCTAGATTTATTAAATCGGTTCTGGTTAAATAAAATATATTAGTATATTTTAGTAACAAATGTATTACGTAGATATATCAAGCACAAATGGTTTATAAGCGGGAATAAAGCTTTATGTTTATAAATGTGGATTTGAAATCAGGCTTTCTGAATCTGAAAATTTAAAGTTTGTTATTTTTAGTTTAGCTTTGATATGAGACACATTAAATACCTGAAAAAAATTGAAATGAAGAAATTGTTTTACTATTTTGAAATTAAAACGAAGAAATTCAGATCTTTAGTATCAAGTTAATAAATTGTTTTTTTACTCTTAAACGAAAATGATTGGCTTACAGGAAGGGATATAACACACAAACTTTATTCAATAAACGAACATCTTGGAGGTCTGAAACATTCGGAAGATGAAAAATTTAAGGAGGTTTGCAGAAAAAATTTGAATAGGAGTCTAAGTTTAGATGCGGTTCACACCGGCAGAAACGGAAATGTCAGAAGTCAAGTTTGGAAGATAGGCAAAGAATTGAGGGGAGGCACTTTACATAGCGGTAATTTTCCTGTAGCAAATTTTATTGAATTTAAACTCGATCTGTAACATTAAATCGAGGTGGTGTTTACAGAGGTTTCCCCTGTCAAGAGCAGGCAGGCTCACATGTTTTTGCCCATCGTGGCAAACCATTTTCCAAAGGAATACCCGTTCATGCATAAACATGTGAAGCAGGTACCGCACACCGACGTTTACATGCCTTTGTCGTCAGCAGCTAAAGCTCATGTTCCTCTGATATCGGAGCAAGGAATGATTAACATTCCACCCGCTCCAGCAGCACCCGTTGCTTTGGTTCCGGTAAGATCGATTGACAGTATCCTACAGTGAATCTAGAATACTATGTATAACCAAAGTCGGGATTCTTTACTTGCTTAGTTTTGAATTTGCAGGTAATGTTGCCGGTACTTGGGTCATCGATTCAGCTGACTGACTCAATGTCGAGTCCACTGAAGAGAATGAAATCGACGAAATCTGTTCCTCCTGTAAAAAAGATTTTTGCTAGAGAGAAGGAAGTCAAATTCGAGACGCCAGTTTGACAGAGCGTCAACCCGGAAAAACAGTCAGGCTTTGGTTTAAGGCAGACGTTATTTAAAAAGTGATTTTAAAACTCTTGAATTTTTACAGTTAAAATTGATGTTTCATATATTTAGACCTACATCAGTGAAATTTAATTTATTATCCTGTTATATGTTGAAAACGTAAATAAATCTGATCCTCGTTCTTAGTGCCGGCATTTAAATGTGATTGGAATATATTCAAGCATGAAAGCTGTGAAAAGTATTGGATGATTTGAAGGAACATTGCAAGTAACATTAACGGCGGCTAAATTGCAAATGAAGCTGTTTATAATGTTGTCTACCAGTTTAAATTTATGCTGTGTATTTGTGTCTTGAACAATTTGGTGTTAAATTGCTACAATTTGATTTCAACAATGAACGTTTGTTTTACGGAATAAATTTTTGTCAGAATGCTTCTGAAAGTCTTGCTTTTCTTATTTAGGTTGTAACGAAGCGCAGAGGTAAGTTATGATAAATATCGGTAAAAATCTTACTTTCCAATTTAGTTATTTCATTTCTTTCTTCACCTCAGTTTAAGAATGTCTCTTTTTATATGTGATTTATATGTGTTACCCTTAATTCCCGCCACTTGGTCTTACCATCTTTTCACTGAACAATGCTTAAAAATGAAAAATTATTTCTTATGTGTTTATGAAAAATGTATCGAGGCATCTTTTATTTCAGATGAAAAATCATTAAAATGACAAAGATGCACTTTTGCATGAGGGCTTCCAGTGATTTGGAAGTTTTCCTGTTAGTTACTCGACAAGCAATCTGCAGGAGCCGTTTTGTTACTCCATCACTCTTATTTTCATGCAAACGACTTTTATAATTTAATTTTTATTGTGTAATTTAGATAAAATTTAATAATGGGTAAAGGCGAATATTTATTCTTTTTATATGCGTCTAACAATCCATGCTGCTTGAGTTCATTTAGCAAACTTTATGTTTCCAATTTTGAATTTCCCAAAAATTTCAGTCGTCAACGGTACAAGTTTCTCTGATGATGATAAATAAATTCGGCAGTTCAAATTTGATACCGCACTTTCATCCTATTCCTCCGTGCTGATATGATCTTAATTTAGTTCACCATGAACTCCATTAATGTTCTCTTTTTTCAATAGTTCATAATTTTTTATCGCAATTTTATTTTCCAATAGAATATATATTTAACGTTTTTATTGCTTTACCTTAGGTATTATAACTTATCAGTATCTTTGCAGATTTTTCTAGCTGCTTTTTTTTAACTCATACGGATAAATTTGTCTCTCTTTACTTTCATTTACCATATTTGTATTTTTTACATAAGCACTTAGTCATTTTCAATTTATGTACATCAATTCAGAACTCTCTCTCCTTCATTCATCATCACCTTCATTAACCGTATTCTTTTTTTGTGACTCCTCATTCTTTTTTAACATATATTATCTGAAGGTGTTATTTTCGTCAGAGACTTTGAAATTGGAATCAAATATAATTTAATCTCCAAAGGGATTGAAATGTATCAGAAATAGATCAAATTCATTGACAGTTAGCTTCTAGCTCGAATGGAGCAATGATCGAATGAGGCACAAATTCTTGTAATTTAGAACCTGGAAATATGCAATGAAATCACTATTAAACAAAACTTTGTCATTGTTCCTTTAAAATTTTGGCCATTTAAGATTGAAACAATTATATATTTTACTTTTATAATATTTTACAGTTTTTTTATTTCTTATTTTCGGCCCTTTCTAAATAAAAGCGTTTACATCAATTTATAAAATAATTACGCTAATAGCAATTTGCAGCTAATGGTTGCAGAGAGTTTTAAAAGTGTATTATATTTATTCTCGATGTATAAAATTCTTTTCTTATCAGCTCAATACAATACCTTAAAGAAATTTTCAGCCAAAAACATGAATCATAAAGGTCGCAAAACATTTTTCGTTTAGAGAATGAATTCGATTATAATGATCAGCATAATTCACATACTCCATTGTAATTGGCTCATTTTTTTCAAGGTTCACGAATATTATAAAAGCACTCCAAAAAGTCCAATTTTATTGTAACCGCATCGTCAGGTACGAATTAAGCTTTAGTGAATTTTTTGATCTAAAAAAAGAATAATAAATGGTCTTGTCTGCGGTTTTAAAGAAAGAGGAATCAGTGGAAAAAGACATGGGGGACGAAAATAAAGAATCATAAAAAGAGAGGATATTGTATGACCACACCCATAAAGGAGTAAATAAATGATGCTCAAATAAAAGAAACATGAATGTTATTTTTAGTTATGATAAAAAATTTAAACTAATTTTTAAAAAATCTTTTGTATGAGTATTATATTATATAGATATTAAAGATCTTACTAAATACTGTGTTTAATTAATTAAAAAAACAGAAATCATACGGAATAAGACCTCCTTACAGCAGCTCATAATAACCTCATGTATGCCGCACATCAAATTGGGTTCAATCACTTATTCACGACAGAAAATGGATCTTTGAAGAACTAAACCACATCCCAAAATAATGAAGTGAATAATCTCAAACCTAGTTCGACTATCTGAATTCCATGCAAAAATAGCTTGATTATTATATAAGTAAGTGTAAGGAAGCTGAGACATGAAAAATATTTTTAAAGCATTAAGGCAGTAGATTGAACAGAATTGAAATTCAAATTATGAGGATGGCGATAGGATTTAAGTGAATTGTATTAAAAAACTGAATATTCGAAAATGTTTATCACAACTTTTTTTTTTTGAGTAATATTTCTAAAAATCTAAATGTTTAACATTGGGTAACTTTTAGCTGTTTTATAGGGAATTTTTTTATCTCACCATGGAAAACCATCTTATGTCGATAAAAGAAAAAAAATAAAAAATCTACGATACATTTGCTTTATATTAGAATTGTCATTTAACAGCGCATTGACATTTAAATGTGAAATTGTTTCTGTTTCAAACTAAATTCTCTTTCTGAATGAGATCCGAGGATATTCTATCGACATTACATCATGTTTACAATGGTTAACCAATTTGTGCATCATTCCTGTATTTTTCGACCAGCACCTGCATCGTGTGGTGACTCAGAGCAGATTTAAAATATCTCCAATGTCATCGAAGCACGTCTTGAGAAATCTTCAAGGAGAATTCCCAGCAAAAATAATGCTAACGCAATTCTACGATTTCGTCCCAGGCTAAATTTCTTTTTGGCTAATGCCCTATGCAGCAAAGGAACTGCATCATCTTCGTCTGGCAGGAGATCGATGAATAACACTTTGGTTTTGTTGCCATTCACAATTCTTGCGCTACAGATTAAATGGTACGTGTTAATGAACAAGAAATTTGAAGATAGTTTGCTCAACATTTTCTGTTGCCGACTTTTACCACCACGATTACGGTATCCTCCTTTTGTCTGCAGTCCACACTTATTATTATATTAATTAAAATAAAAGAAGATTGTCTATCATTACGAAAGACATCAATCAGGTTAGTCTAAGCTATAGACCCATGACCCACCATCGATAAGTGTACCTTTAAGTCTGGCAAAAAACACCGAGAGGGCGTAGATTTCTCTCCATATATAGATTTTGCCATGGATTTCTGTGATGACCCGCATTGTTACGAGTTACAAAATTTCAACCGATAATTCTTAAAGGAAAGTGTACATGTGGAACCTAAAAGTTATTTTTAATGAATGGGACTTTTGATTATGGCGGTGTTCATTATTGTCTGAAGCACACATACATTAAAGAAGGATCTTTTGTTTGTTTTAGAAGTTCGATTGTTGAAAAAGTGTAATCTGTTAAAGAAACTTTGCCTGCGGGCGGTAAATTTAAACTGAATCCTCTCGAAGTGTGAAGATTTGGATGCGTCCAAATTTCGATTTTCAAACATTCAGATCTCTGTAAGGTTTCATTAAAAAATAACTAAGTCGCTGGAGCTCACTTCGCTAAAGCTATGCTCTAATTTTTCCCTTTTACCTGAAGTATCAGTTCATAGGGGTTAACTTCAGCGAAGAAGCAGTTTTACTAAATTACGACAAATAATCGGCAAAACATTGGAATTCCCAACATTAATTGAGCTACAAAGTAGCCAGACAGATTTCATGGCGTATGCCTTCCTGTTCGACGGGTTTTTTTTCCTGTACAAACGGAGGAGAATAAATCCGAACAAACCTCCTTTGTCTATCCGAACACATGCCGCAACAAGTGAACATTTTGCTTTGGTACCGCGTGTGCGGCATACACAACAAAATAATACGACCTTAATATTCACAGCGAACGAACACGAAATTGCATTTTACACTTGAATTTCTGAATTGTTGTGTAAATATTTCCACATTTTTATCAGATCGTGCATTTTCTCATTTGTTTTTTCAAATAATTTTCGATTCGCCAATTTTTAGCGCCAGGTTCGGTGTCGAGTTTCACTGAGTTGAAAGAGGGAGAATTGGCAAAAGTCAATCGAAGGACCGATTCGTGCAGTAAGAAGAATGAAATCGAATGGAAATATTAAAAGTGTCGAAGTTTGCCATTTTTGCAGGGAACAATGCACGCTGCATAATTAATGACGTTCATCGATGGTTTATTTGGGCAATATAATAAACACAGTGTGAGCAATGAATTTCAAGTCATGAACTCGAAATGCATGAAATGTGTTGGAAATGAGAAATCGGAGGAATGAACTCTGACTAAAATAATTGTAAAAGTATTTCCTAAAATGGGTTTGCACGAAATCATTATGTGATAACCAAAGCAATACCGGAGGAAGATGTTAAGGATTTAATTTTAGAATGAGGATGATATTTGTTGGAGTTGATTCAATTATCGAATTATTAATTGAACTTAGAAAGGAATTCCTTGTCGAATATTCGAGGAACTTAACTGCATGAAAAATCGCCGAGGCCTCCCTATAGATTAATGCCTTTAATAGTAATATAATGTTACTTTCTGGATCGGATAATTATCATTTATTTATTTATGTCGGAGAATTGAATTGGGCAAATGAAAGTAAAAAAAAATTAGTTTCCCCGGGAAAGGTTTGATCGAATTTTATCTGATCAGTAGCAGTGGATAATTTTTACTTTCATCCTGATCAAATTAAATCTTTAGTGCAGCGCTACGATAGGAGCTAGCCGTGCGCCATCGAAAATACCGTAACTGTGACGTGAGACTAGACCAAGGCATCCAACGAGCATTCTGATAGTCACAATCCGGAGTCCGTGGTAGAAGTCTCCTTATTTTCCGTTGCAGACGTCACTAGTTACACGTGAGGCCGCTTTTTTAAAAATTTTTTCGTTCGCCATGTAGTGGTAATGAAATTTTTTGTTTTCTTTTTTAAACATGGTGAATCTGCCCGGTTCAGTATTGTGGATATGTCTGTTTGTACATCTAATTCAAGGACAGATTTTGGATAATATCGGCGCGGAGGGAGTGAATTCTGATCCAGGTGGGTTATTTTGAATTTGCAGATAATATAAGCCGAAAATTAATAATTTATCACCTTTACATTTGATCAGCAAAAAAAAAAAATTTTTTTCCTCTGCGATATTTTGCATAACAATTCAGTGAAGTGCGTAATATATTTCCATTTTTCTGCTGCTTTTACTTGAACAAAACTATCTTAAATGACAGCATCTGTAAATATTCCTAACCAGAAAATTATTTTATTTATAAATTTTAATTTTATTATCTACGTCATTTCCATCGCTTAAATGTCTACCATTAAATTTTGATTGAAATTGGACATTTTCATTTCAGTTTGATCAGAAAAATTGTGGAGTTAAAATAAGTATTTTCATACATTTTTTTTAATTTTGAATTCCTTTCGCTTTTAATTAGGTTGAAATGTTTATATCGCTTACATTCTACTTTAATCCATTTAATATTTTACCAAAAATAAAAAATTTCACTCTAAATTTGTTTTACGAGATTTAAGATCTTATGTATGATACATAAATGAATGAGATTTATTTTAAGTGTCAGTATATTTTTAATAAGAGTTTATTGTATACTAATAATATGTTACATGTTAAAAAAGTATTTTGTACAAAAATTTCTATCCAAATGAGAAAACGGAATTTTTTTGAAATAGGGGACAGCATGAGTTGTTACAGAAGTTGCTGAGAAATAGTAATACATTCATATATTCGAAAAATTGATTACTTCATAGTCACATTATTATAAACTGCCATTTATAAGCATTATTACAAATGAATAGACAGTCATCGACTTGGTATCTTCAATAGATAATTATATAATTAAGGAATGCGCAGTAGTTAAATAATACTGTACTGCAATTGCCAAGTAAAAAAATATTTGTCATAATGCTAAGGTATCAGGTATAATAAGTCTGTTTTATAATCGGAAATACAAGCCATAAAAAGTCCTTAAAATAACCGTAAATATGCAATAAAAGTATTTTACTGTTTTTAACGAAACGAAAATATTTCAATTTAAGGCTCTCACCGAAATAGTAAATGAATCTCTGATGAAGTGAATATTGCCTTTAGGGCATTACTTGTATAATTTAGGGTCGCATTCCATATTAGTAAGAAACAAATGCATTTTTTTTTTTTAGTTTATATTTTACCCTTATAATTTTTTCTACTTTATATTAGACCCTTAATCAATATGTTGCACATAAAATATTAACGCTGCTTAAAAACATCCATTTACATGGATTTAGAAAAACTGATGACACTTTATTTTGGCGTTAAAATTAGTGATTTATAGCCGCTGCTAGAGAAAGAAGTAAAAACTTGACTCTTAAAGGTAACTAAAATGAATTTTTTCAAGGAATTGAAAAATAAATTTTTGAATTTAAATGTTTTTTAAAAGCGACACATATAGAGAATTAAGTGCATTTACAAAAAGTTAATGAATTTTTTTTAATCAAAAAATTGTTTCCTGACTAATGTTTTATATGATGGAAAAGCAACTGGATAATAATAAAATAGTTACGTTAAACATATTAAGAAAAATCTTTTTGAATGTTTCTAGAATATAATATTAAAAAAACAAATTTAGACATTGCATTCTGTTTGCGAAAAAATGTAAGGATTTTACGCCTATAAAAACGTGAATTTTTTTTTTTATCTTTATCAGCATTTTAACCTTTCCAATTTATACGTGACTGGATTACATGCTTAATGCATTTAACTGAGAGTACACCAAAATCAAAATTAATACCATAAATATAAATTCTTTTTGTCTATATAAAGACCAGGCATTGCTTACATTATAAATTGCCACTTAAAGTATTATCATCAAACATAAAAATAGTTTATATCTAGAATTGGGTTTGATTATTAATTCCATTATTTCCGTACATATATAAGTATATATATATTTTATATACATATTTTATATAAATATATCTTATATATATTATATATATCTATGTATTTTTTTCCATATTTGATTATTAAATTATAAGGATCGTATTCCTGATTAATCACAATCCTAATTAAAATTGACAATTTGAACTAGAGTTTCATTAATGTTTAAATCCAATTTTATTAAGGTAAGTGGAAGTTATTTGTTTGCAGATTTTTCACTTGTTTTATTTAGCGTAATGTTGCGACTTAGGTATCAACAATTCTTGAATTTTTAATCATTTCTTTGATGTAGCAGTGTTTTAATGGAAGAGGCTTGCTTATGACGAAAGCAAAACTACAAAATGAATGGAATAGGTAATGAACATGGTAACTGAACTATTCTACATCTCAAATCGGATCTTTTCCACATTCGTGATATCAGCTTTAGAAGATCGTGATTTCCTACGTCCTGGCTTTTATGTTTCTGCTTAAAGCCTTACTGATTATTGTAATAGACTTTTTGAACCGTCAGAGTAATTTTAAGAAAGATTACTCCGACTTTGTCCGAGGTGTTGGGTTAATATGATTTATATGAAAAGGTATAAAATTATGGGATTTGATGGCGATAATGCAGAGAAAACAGTGTCGCTCCTCAAAGTTTGCACAGTTTTTCTGTATCGATTTAGATATTTTTAAGTTTAGATGTAAAATTATACGTAATATAAAATTTGATCTTTTGCATCGAAAAAAAGTATCTCCTCTTATGGCTATGATTTTTGTTTCCGCATATATGCGAAATGTCTAGAATTAAGTTGGCTTCGTAATATAATTTTTAGCAATTTATGTACATTTCAAATATTTAAACTCTCGAAAGAGTTCTGGTCATGTAATTGCTACATGTACAGCATATTTTCTTTGTCATGTTTCTATAATCTAATGCTTCATGAAAATACATGACAAGTTCTTCATTTTCACTTTAAACTTATAAATAGGCGTGTTTTGAAGCAAATAAAATCTGTCTTAATTAAAATTATCATCTAGACAAATTACTTATTGAGCTAATTAAAAAATTTCAATATTAAGATTTTCTCACGTCCTTAAAGGCGTTGACAACGTTTAGTCTCATTTTTTTATTAGGTGTCGGTTATTTACATTCACTTTCTTATGCTATCAACATTTGACATATTGAAACCGGTCATTCATATGTTTAAGAAGAAGGAATTGAAAGCATGCGAATCATATAGTAGTCAATGATTATTCAGGATATAAAAACTGCAGTGAAAGGCCTTAAAACCTGATTTTTTTTCTTTTTGGCATTCGATTTGTTGAATTCCTTTCAGTAAAAAACCTGTTTGCCGATTAGCTTTGTCTTTAATAGTCCCTGGAAGGCATTTTGGGCTTTGATGCTATTTTATTCATTCAAATCTGTTCTCTGAAGAACTTTTTTAACGCTCAATAAACAGATAAAAATCCCGTTCACCTATTTTTTACAAGATCTGATGATATATATTTTGTAAATGATTTTTTTAGATCTAGATTTAATAACAACACAAAAAATGACAAAATTTACCTAGCGATCTACGTTCATTCCAGGTAATTTTTATATTAAAGGGGAAACGTGGTTTATTAACTATCAGCAATTTTTTGGAGCTTTTGGATGATAGATTTAATTAATTAATACTTCTGTAAAAATAAATTGCAATAAATTCTGTGGTTATTTCAGTGGACCATGATAGAGTTTATATAATATGAAAATTAGATTCAGATTGATGACCCGTGCCCATAATTTTAAATTTATTAGTTCATGTGTTAGTACTTGCGGAATTTGAGATAATATATGGCTTCAACATTAACTTTATTGTATTAGCTCCGTATCATCCCCTTTACATCTTTTAATAAAGGAGATCTATTTCGTATTCAAAAACCATAAATGGTATTTGAAATAAATAATAATACTTAAATCACATTCATATTTTCCACTGCTATTTAATAAATTCTAAATAGCAGTGCTTTAATCCGGTTTTGTCACATATGTATACATATAGCTCCTAGGCTTGCCATTTTTGTAATTTATTTTAAATTTAGAATTCCTAAATTTAAAACTTGTTATTTAATTCTAGAATTGATATCAGTTTTTTCAAGAATCAGTTGAAGACCTCGATATTTTATTTTGGACTTAGATGTAAAGAAAGGAAATAACATATTAAATGCAAATTGAACGAATTATATTGGATATTTTATAACATATATCTATGCCATTAAAAAAAAAAATAATTTTAGGTAAGTATTCTTTAAGAATCAAAAACGCTCGCAAAAAATAAATATATGGAGTCGTATATGAGCAGTGACTGGAAAGATTTTTTTGAGAGATTCCTATCCGTGAACTTCGCCCATTGTTTTCATTAGCATGAACATCTCTCAGGGCCGTGTTATTATTGTCGAGAACCATAACGAAAATATTTTCTGGGAACAATGTAACACCTTTGATGTTATTCCTGGTGGGAATGGCTATGATTGATGAAATTTTGCAGATAATGTAATAATAATAATATAATAATAATAATAATAATAATAATAATAATAATAATATAAAAGAAAAACGTCGTGATGAAATCGTAATATTAATTAAAGCTATCATATATTTTAAAATGCACAGAAAAATCGTTCCTCAATAGTATGCCAAATAAGTGAAGTATCAAAAGATCCCGCAAAAATTATTTTATTTTGAGATGTTCCAGAATTACGATTTTACTATGAACATTTTAAATAAAATTGATTCATTACTTCTCCAGTTACAATTTATAAAGTAATTCAGCTTTTGTACCAATACTTATAAAAAGATATATATTTTCATTTATACAAAGAAAATAATTTTAAGCCAGCCTTTGTTAAGTAAGTATATATATATATATTCATAAGATTGCTTTGGTTATATGAAAATGATTACATTAATGATAAATCTGCAGAATATGACCAGAGAATGCCTGAATATGAACGATTATCAGTTTGATTTGGAACAGTAAAATGGTATAAAAATGTTGGATCAGAATTTGCTGAATGTAACTTTAAAAAAAAAAGAATAATATATATTATTTCGTAAAATCTTGCGACATATGCACTTTATTTTGTTGATATTAAAACCGTTACCATAATTTAGATTTAACTTTTAAATATAATAAAATGGCAGATGTAATGAAGTCAGTGATGAATATGACGGCGCAAATTTAATAGATTTTATAAAGAAGATAATTTTATTTTAAAAACTGGAAAATTATTTCATTATTTGATAAAAATTTTGTAATTAAGAATTTTTATAGATTGATTTAATAAATTAATATAATTCTGTAAAGCTGGCTAAAACAAAGAAATAGGTCAGTTTAAAGTTCATGGACTTTAAGATCGCTTTATTGTTACAGCACAATTGGTGGGCATTACAGAATGACCTCTTCAATTTTTAAAATGTTTTCGGAATAGTTGGCTTTTGATTTTCCATTTTCTGTTATTTTATCTTCATTCACTTTAACCTTACCCTATATTTTGCCTAATTCTTAAGTTATCTTCATTCAAACGTCGCAGAGCATTGTTTATGGTTAATATAGGTGTCTACCATAACCACATTCGTGCATATCATGTTATTTGAGTCGATAACTTCTTTTTCAACGAATAACAAGACTATTTACTCTCTTTTTTAAAGTGTCTTGAACACGTGGAAACGAAGATAAAAATTGGAAAACCTGATATTTCATGTATATTGGGAAAAATTTCTTTATCAAGGTTTCCATACTTCGATTGGTTTTACAGGTTCATGCGGCAGCAAAATTATTTTTCAAAATTTTATAAATATTAGTCAAAATACCAGTTGTACTTAAGGTTACTTGAAAATAAAATATCTTTTTGATATAATTTTCTGGAATTTTATTAATAGTTTTATTTCTCGCGAGATAAGCGATTATAGTCATTTGTTCTTTTGCAATAAATTATTATTTCATGATATAAATACATACTGTCAAATATGTACAAGAATATACTGTAAAGAAATATTGAAAAATAGTTCAGCGTCATAAATTACCGCACAGATTGTTTTTTTTTATAGTTGTGCTTTTGTTTCTTTATGTTATGCTTATTCCTTCAACTTTTTAAAACTAGCAGTTTTTTTATGAGAAACGGTATAATTTCTTTATTTATTTGTTAGTATTAAGCCGTGAAAACCGCGGGACATGAAAGGAATTTGGTATTGATGCCAAAATAAAATGAATTTCTTTAACACAAAGATAATGTATATAGAAGGCCATGTATAATTTTATTCGCTAAAGGGTTCACATAATTTCTGGGGTGATCTTTCACTATAAAATCAATTTTAATCGCAGTTTAATCAAAGTACAGAAAATTTTAAATATCCGTGAAGGAACTTTGAAGTTTATAAATATTACAATTCCGTTCGATCAAATTGCGCGAATTTGAGGGCAAGGTATTCGGCCTTTTAATTTCTCATCTATTTCGCTATTTATGTTCCTAGACCAGTTATCCATGAGCCGTAATAATTATAATTCACATTGATAAAATGGATCGGCAGAAAATTGCAAACTATTTTTTGATAATACTTAGACAGCTTGGATTTATTTGTCCCCAAGTTCGATTCAGAATGTTTATTTTAAGTTAAACATTTTGTTAAATATTTAAGATTTTCATTTTTGTTTTATTTTCCTTCGGAGACTTTGTAAATGGATATGGTAATGATCATTTCATTTTGCTCTTAGAAAAACGTCTAAAAATATTCTGAGCTTTGGCCTGAGTTATTTTCTGTTCATTTCACAATTTTATTTTGATTTCTCAAGTTGTGAACGGTAATTTGCAACTTGACTTAAACGGGCAACGTGAAGATTTCCCCGTTGTTTCTTACAGGCCTGACTTTAGTCAATTATGAAATATTTTGCTTTTTCAAACCTAAATATTTTATTAAATATTTAGTTGACAATTCAAAATATCTGATGACTTGATGATGATGATTAATTACATATTCAGTTTCTAAGGATCGTGTCACTTCGCGCACAATCGAATTCATTGTACTCTATAACTAGTTAAAACGATATTTTAGTTATTGTCTCAATTGAAATGAAAATTGTTAATGTTCGGCGCTCCGAAATTGGATCTTGGAAAAAAATAAATTTAGTTTTGAGCTAACCCGAAGCAAGAAGAACACCATGAAAGTGGTACAAGAATAAATTTGCGACTTTATGATAGGTTTAATATTGTCAAGGCTGCCCGCATTTTGATAGCGACACAGGGAAGGTCTGATTTATGGGTGTGATACTGATTTTTTGTTACGTTATATCCAGTGCCTTTTTAAAAGCATCTAAAAGAAAAAGCAATCTGCTATTTGCCTTTTCCAAATTAAATTTCTGTCTATAGTATTCATCATAAATGGTAGTTATCATTATCATGGGATTTGAATTGTAAAGCGATATGTAAAATGCCTTGAACAAAATTGATTAGTTGTTGGGTGTTTCGCTTCTATGTCAAGCTATTTGCAATGACGTTTTATCAAACTCATCAGAAACTATTATTAGATCCGCCAGTTTGTAAGGGCACTCAAAATATGATTTACTATAAAGAAAATTAATAATGGTTTCCTTGAATTTAAATAAAAATGTCACTAAAACTTTCTTTTGTGATAGTGATACAAAACTGCGCTTTCAAATTGTATCATTTTGAATTTTGATATTCGTTCTTAAGCATAATTCCGATCATATGGAGCTGTTACATGACCATAGTTTAATGTTAACGTTTGCAAAAGAATGTCTTTCATATAATTTGATCTGTTCTTTATAGCTCTTTACTGTTCACGTATAGCATGATACATATGGTAGAAATATGTTTGAAGATTTTATTTTATATCTAAAGGTACAAGTTTATGAAGCATCCATATAATTTATAATTTTCCTAATACGCGATGTTACATATCTACATTTAGCTCCGTTGTTACTTAGATTATTGTTAGAATATTTATTAAAAAATTTTGTATTGTAATACTGTTGACTATTAAAAAATTTATTGAAGATCTTACAGTTAATTATTTTTTGTTTTCTATACATCCTCTAATTGTCGAAATTAATCACATTACGATTAAATATCACATGATAATATTACTCTTTTGCATAACAAAAATTAAGCCGGAATGAAAGTGACTGGAAAAAGTCGTTAAGTAAAAGTTAATTTTTGCATATGATCACTGTAATTGATATCATTCAACTTTCTCTCCCTCTATTTATGTGATTTTGATTTAAGAACTTTTTAACATTCAACCTACTTTTGTGTGAACTTCTGCACAACACATATATGAAACTTTTTGGCTTCGTGAAAATGGAATTATCATGCTGTTTTATGTAAAGCACCGCTATTGGAACGGAACGTTGAAATCGTGATGTTCATTGTAATAAGGACAAGGAAATACTTATACCCGTTTGATCTATCCGGCCACTCATTTTGACTGTATTACCCACGATAATAAACCCTAACAGACTGAAACGGTTTGGCAATCCTTTTTATAGTTTTCAGAATGCTTAATTGAAATTAAAACAAGCATATGAATATATAAAAAAGCAAGGTATGAATGTCAATTTACATTATTTTAATTAATAATAATATTAATTTTAATAGTTGACCATTCATTTTTTAAAATTCTTAACGTCAAATTATTTTATGTAAAAATTAATATAATAAATTATTATCCTTCAATAAATGATAAATTCGTATGTGCATAGTATAAAAGTCGCAATAATACTTTAAGTAAATGTAATTACATATTATAAATCTCATTATACCAAAATATGGTATTAGCGTTATTTAGTATGGAATTATCGTTCATATATTTGAAAATAAATTTTTCTAAATTTAATGCTATTTTCGTTTACATTACTTTTACAAGTTTTTTGTTCATTATAATGGTCATATTTCATTTTCATTATATCAATGCATTTTTCATCATTTATTTATTCTTTGGGCATAGACATGCCAAGGTTGCTGAATTTTCTTGTAATTCTTTACTTTCAAATACTAAGGTTTGACATTTTTATGATCTATTAATAAATTTTTTGCAAATATTCATTAACCTTTAAGAAATCTTAACATAACTACATAGGAAAGGAAATTAATGTGATTTTAAATCTTTGGTTTTAATTATAGGTATGGATTTCGCTTTCATGCCTGGTTCAAAGGTTTTCATATTAAGCCATTGAACAAATCTAATGAATTGACTATTCAAGTTGCAATATTCAGTTTCTTACGGAAAACTTCAGAATATTTTAGATTGCACTAAGAATACAGGAAGCTCCCTTTGCCGGAACAATATAGAATTACAACCAGAAGTAAAAATCAAACTTCTGATCTTTTTTCATTTGTCAAAATAAATAATTGGTATTAAATACTGCGTGTACTAAAATTTATCAGTTTCTACCAACATCAAAATCTTAAATTGGAAAAAAAATTTCCATCTTAACTAAAGGGATATAACCGATTATTTGATATACTTGAAATATTTAATTTATCAGTTATATTAAAATATACATTTAATATTACAATTGACGTTAAGAGATATGGATTCTAAATGTAGATAAACTGATTATTAAAATATATTGAATGTACTTTTATTAACTATGATAGTTAATGCAGGCTTTTCGAGTATTAATTTATTTTGAATGATTTTAACTTCAATACATGGGTTAATGTGGGAAAGTTGTGTTTATTAGATAAATGTAACATGCAAACGTTTTTTGATCCATTTGGCAGGCGGATATTAATACAGAATCAAATTATTTTGTAGTTTACCTTCTTTTTTTACACAAATCATGAATATTTTCATATTCAGAACGCGCCAAAGTCAGTTTTTTGTCTACGATGCAAATCTCTACTTTCACATCTGCACAAAAAGTCCAGATATTTGATTAGCATTTATTCGTATGCCTACTCCATCCGAATGGCCTTCTCTTGTAAAAGTTGAAAGCGTGAGAGGAGTTTCCTTATTTTGAAGGTAATGTTTAAGGCATTTTCAAACAATATATCGAACGAAATTGCTTTATATATTAATATATATATAAATACATTTTAAAGTATGTCGACTGGAGATTCTACATTGTTTCAATTGAACAATAAATCAAGTATTATGTAACTTTTACCATTCTCTAAAAATGCATATTTCATCCGCAATACGGTTGATGATGTGATTACTCTTTTATTTTAATTAAAATATATTCCAATGTAGCGATTAGCCGAATACATAGTTTGTTATTGTCATCTAAAAGGGTACTTGAAGAAATTTATAGTCTTAAGCGAGCTATCCTTTTAAAGATAGAAAGCAAGGCAAACTACCTAATGCAAATTCGACAGTTCTTAATTAGAATGATATGTTAATCGCCCTATATAATCATATAAAGATGATAAAATTAAAATTTACAGAAATTATTTTTTTGAAAATATTGCAAGATTGTAGGTACATTCATTAAAATTGTGTGTAAGAAAAACCTTGGTCGAGAACAGATGCTTATATTAAAAAAGATAATGTAAACGAAAAGAAAATCTGAGAAATAATTTAATTAATGTAATTTTTTGTATAGGGAGAGAATCTTTATACAAAAACATCATATTTTGTCTTAAATATAATGGAATTATAAATTAATATCTTTTATTTTCTTTCATTGTCTTCTGATTCATTATATTTGCATTGTTAAGAAAAACATAAATATAGTCTTAAAATTTGTTTTAACGTGAAATTTTATTTTAAATATTAGTATTCCTGAGTAATAACTGCAATTTTTGAATGCTTGCTTTTTATCTTTGAAAAAGAACAATAATAATAAATTTTGTTTATTTTACAATCCATTATTCAATGCAGTAAGAATAATTAGATCATAATAACTATTTAGTTTACTAAATACTTAAAAATAGAATGGAAATCTGACCCCCGTCGTTTCAATTCTTTTAAATGTAAGCACATCTTAATCAGCATTGACAATATTTTCGTCTAAGTGCTGATATTTGAATTATTTCGAACTGTTAGTAAAAGGTAATATTAAATTGCTTTCTTATCTAATCCAACTATAAATTATTTTTTTTGCATTTTCTTTTCTATATTCAATCATTTCTGTAAATAATTATTACCAAGGCAAAATTGGGCCTTTGCATAATGCCTTTTCATTAGTAGTAGAGATGTATTTTGTTCATTTGAATAATTAACTGAAAGATTTTTTTACGAGATTTTATTATAAGTTATGTTTTATCGAGCATAAATATTCCAATTTTTTTAAGCATGATTAAACGCAATTTATTTTTGGGTATGCAAAAACGATTCTAAAAACTCTCAAAAGCCTGCGTTTTCCAGACCTGCCCAGCATCCGCGACCAATTGATTTAATTTTGGTTTTGTCGTTAATACCAGTACTTTGATAAAGAGCTGTTGAAAACAATCTTAGAAAGATTAAATAGGATATTCCTTCATTCCACTTTTTAGATTATTTGATCGACTCTGTACGGGCATTTTCAAGACTATAGCAGCCTGAAAGCAACTTGCCAAAATCAAAAGCAAAATTTAATGTTTTATCAGTTTTTCTAGTGATTTTTAGTAATTTTAATAGTTAGATAATTTTCGTTCATTATTTGTTGTCATTTTTTAATTTCGATATCTGAAAGATGATATTATATGTTCAGACACTTTATAAGTTAATTTTATTCATTTTTCTGTGATTGCCATTCAACTACTCCGACTATGAATTCCCAATCTTTCATCAATTTTTAATTTTTATTTTCATAATTCTTCCTCTTCATACACGGCTTGTGACAATAATAACCTTAATATAGTTGTGAGATTCGTATAATGAATGACATGAGAACTGAAAGTTAGTTATGAAAAATTATATTGTGCATCATCAATTTCAGTTGCATGACATCTGTTTCGTTCTGCTGCAAAGATCTTTAATACGAAAGGTGAATGTCTATTGGTTAATGCTCACTGATTATCGTTGTAATAGTTATAAATATATTAAATATATTAATGCTCTTTTTCGATGATTTTTGACAAAGAATTTGATCTTTAAGAAGATTTTAATTTGCTAATCTTGAATTTGAAAGTGAACAAAACTAATTATCAAAGTTGATTGAATAATCAACCATTGGGTTTTTTATCTGTTTTAAAACAAAATTCATATCGACTACTGCCTTACTTAATTGGACCTTACTTCTGAAATTTTCGAGTTGACAAATATTATAATTCATAGTTACAATATATATTCGTTTGATTTCTGATATTTCAGATTTCCCTTCTTCATAGAAGAGTCATTTTACGGCCAATAGGTAATAATCAAAGTATTTTATTTAATTAAATGTATATCCCATATTTTTTTGAACATTAGAGTAAAAAAAGTTAAAATTGTCATAGTATAAGTAATACGTCTATAAAAAAATAATTTTTATATTAAATTCATACAAATTTCTTTTGAAAATGCCAGTAACTTTTCGGGATAAAGGCTCTTTAGTTTTGCAACATTGCATTTTAATATTTTTCCGTCTAACTTTTAACTTTAAAGTAATTATAGGTTAACTTTGTGCTAAAAAGTCAAGTAATGAGAATCTCCTTCGACCTTACCTGGCTTATATTATAATGCGCAGAGAAAAAGAAACTATTCAAAGGATCAGAAGATTAGTCGCAATGGCGTAGGCAGTTATGAAACCAAGAAGCAACTAAATACCGGTTACAAAACGAATTAAATAAAGAAAAAAACTTTCGGAGTTTTAGTTTTAGCTGCATGACCTCTGTGGCTATTGCATACACAGGGCATAGGATTGGTCAAGCCCAGGTTGCCATGTTTCAGACGTGTCAGAGGAAACGAAAAACTGCTAAATTCTTTTCTTCCTAATTGTTACTGCTTGTTAGAAAAAATTCGGTTAAATTTGCAAATCTGAATATCTTTTTAAAATAAATTTTCTAAAAAGTAACAACTTTGTCATAGAAAAACCACAGTAATTTATTCATAGAAGACTTATGTAATACTGAAGGATCAGCGCGATTATGTAAAATCACAGACTTTCAACTGTTGGGTTTATTTTCCACAATTTCCTTAAAAGTATAAAAAAAAAAACTTCATAAATATTTTCTGTGAGTTGAAAAAATTCGAATGGAAAACTGGAGAAAATTAACATGAATGTCAAAAAGAAGAGAAAAGAGACTATAGATTGACGTAATGGAGTTTTGAAAGGAGTTATTATTCACAATTTTTATGTATATGGAATTAATAAAACGCGATGAAAATTTTTCGGCGTGAGTTAGCCGGAATTGTCTCAAACAGAAGTCCTAACTGTATGCAATTTTGATTTAAATCTAAGCATACCGTAATAGTTCTAATAAAAATAATTCATCTCAAACTTTAAGACAGCTTTGCACCTAGCAAAAAGGTTTCTAAAAACAATATTTTCAAAAAATATAAAAACATAAATGTATTTAAAATAACAAGCCAAGAAAAGGGAAAATTGTCACTTAGACGGAATTCTCTCGATTTATTTAAGGGTATTATTTGCTAATTTATTGGAAATTTTTTTTGTAAAAAATACTGAATGAATAGCCGAAATATTCAGATAAAAATTACAATATGAATAAATATTTCAAAATAAAAAAGCATTTGAACTTTTTACTGAAAAGGTGTGAATATGTAATCTAATAAAAATAATCATTATTTTAATGCAGCTAATAACACGTGCATTTATAAAGGTTTTTTTTAATGAAGATGTATAACATATTACAATGGAGTTAGGCGGAATGAAACATTATCCATTTTATTCATATTTTACATTTAAATGTTATTCCCATTACTCAATCCTAATAAATAAATTCATTGGGATAAAAATATAATTTAATGTTAATTGTTAACTAGCATTTTAAAAAAATTGGATTTATTGCGATGCAAACTGGATAATTATTTATAAAGGTAAAGGCCAGGTTTTTCTCCTGTCCACTCTCAAGAGTCGAGTTCTCTTTCATCATGAGCAACCTTGCAGTCAGATGAATCGATGAATTGTGACTCGATTGTTTAGGAATTGTATCCAAACAAATATAGAAATGATGTAATTTCCGCAGTTATCTGACTGGAAGCGTTAAAATATACATAGGTGTATATATTCTTTTTAATTATAATGCTTAGCTTTGAAACGGACAACTTAGTTGATATTGCATAACGTGGATAATAATATTTATCTGTTATTGCCGCATGGGAGTTTCGAGTTTTTGCTTTCTGCTCACTGTACAATTTGAACTGCTCACATTCCGATTCATTTAACTGCTTATTAATTAACGTAGTTTTTTTAAGTAAAAATTTCACTTCCCCTGAATGAAAACATTTTTAACCTCGGGCTATGTATACATTATTTTGTTATATGAAAAGTGAAAATAATTAAAGTTTGTTCAAGAGTAAACTGGTTGGTGTGGTTAGTAATTCAAGTTGCGATACCTTTAAATTGCAAAACAAAAATACTATTTCAACGAGAACAATTTCCTTGCTATTTGGTATTAGATGTCATTAAAAAAAAAAATCAGTATAGAAATATGCGTATGAACTATTTAAATTAAATAGTGGTAAATTAATTGCTTTTTATATGCTGTAAATTTAAAATAATTGTGTACAATTTTTAATTAGTATGTAATAAAAACCGCTGAAAATCGGATAAAAATTATAATGTAAAAGTACTGCATATTATTAAATAATGAAAAATAATATGTAATAATAATAATAATAATAATAATAATAATAATAATAATAATAATATGAATATGAATATGAATAAAATATAATATAAAATAGCTCGTGAAAATGCATCGTTGAAATAAATTTTTTATGCATACAATATTGACATCGTACAATTTCATTAAAAAAATTGTTTAGATATACAGATATATATTATTAATTGTCATTTTAAAAATATAAAAAGTATAAAAAATTTTAAATCTTAATTGTGTTTTTTAAAAATTCTCGAGTGAAATATTTTAGGATCCTTTTTGACATAAATTTCATTTAAAAAAAGAACAATGTATAAAAGTATGATAACGTATATGTCCTGAGTTTTAAGTTTCAGATGAGGTTTGCAGGCTTTGGCAAATTATTTTTTTGTTACTTTATTTTTAGCTGTTTCTTTCTTTCTTTTTTTTATGATGCTTCCAAAGCGAAAGTCGGAGGTCCAATTTTCATAAAAATAAGAATGGAGAACATTTTGCCGAGACCATTGTGACTAAGGATGTATCTTACATTTTCTTAATTTTCAGTCCGAAGTTTTTTGATGTGTATTTCACAAAGTGCTCGATTTCACTTTTTACTATGAATAAATGGTACATAGAAGCACAATATATGTAATTTTAATTGAAATTTCTCCACATAAATGAGTTAAAATTTTAGATTCTCATTAAAGAAGCAATAGTTGGTAAAAGAAGGAATAATTTTTGTTTAACCCCAAATTAATTCTCTATTTAGGAAACGAAGAGTCAGAAAATATTTAATTATTTAGTAATCGGTTCAAGGAAGGCCACATTTTGGGTTTCGTCAACATGTTGCGAATGGCGTGTGTCGTGAATGAATTTCAAGGGTGCATTTCGTTCTTCATATTCTATGATTGGCGTTTTCAAATTATACATACGTGTACACCTAATGGAATGCCTGAACATAGAGTGAATGGGAAGATGTACGATGTGAAACTAAATAAGTGCTCGGCAATCGGGTCATGAAAGGGCCTTTGGTCAAATGTTTCGTGATGCTTTCGGTGTGCCCCATTCAATACAATTTTATGCAATGCCTCTAACTTGCCAAAGATGCACGAATGAAAACTCAAAGGATGATTAATCAGCTTTTACTATGTCGCACTGATTATCGGCGTTCACACATCATCTACGAACCTATAGCAGCTTCTTTGTGATAAATCGAAATACTGCAAAAAAAAATTTTTTTTCCATTCACATTCTAGAATCCTCCTAAATCCAGGAAGTGTATATTTTTATTATATAAATTATAAAATACTTTTTCATAATATTAAAATTTTTTTAAAACTGAATGTATAAAAATTCTTGCTTATTTTTAATGTGGGATAAAAATTAATTAATCACATTTTGATAATAAAGATCAGCCCGTGAGTAGCATATTATGAAATTATGTAATTTATGAATGTTGCTTAAATGAAATTTTATTCAAATATGCGGTATTTCATTCATTTAGTCACAGCAAGTGAAATCATAAGTCAACACTTGAATATAGGAAAAATTTGTAGTACAATGTAATACTTCGCGAAAGTGAAATTTAATTAAAAAATTTAGATTTGGAAAATCGGTTACGGAAATGAAATACACAGGAAATTGATGTATGAAATGGAGTGAAAAAAAATATGCGAAAATAAATTATACAGTGAAGAGGTATTAATCATGAAGATTGCAATTAATAAAATATCGGATAATTAGATCTAGGAAGATTAATAATAATTTGTCTCTAAAAGTTTTAAATTTAATTTTTTTCTACTTAGGCACTAAAATTGATTAAGATGGCTAGATGAATATATGGACTTACAATTTATTATAGACATTAAGTTGTGAACAATAACTATGATTAATCTATAAAAATTGACATTTGGACCGAAAACTGTATGGTAATTTCAAAGAGAAATAATGGGTATCTGTCAGATAATTAGTATGCTTTCGCTTAAAAGAACATAATTAATTTAATTTATTACATGCATCTTCGTTAAGGAGGTTTCGAACGAATATTTCAAATCAAGGAAAATATAAAATCATATTTGCTATTAATATTGTTAATTCGAGAAAAAAAATCTAAGGGATTCAGTTTTGCCAAAGCTATTATAAATATTCATTTGGAAATGATAAGGGAAACTCATTTCCAGAGTTTCATAACTATTCATTTATTCAGAAGATGGATTACATCCGTTAATTTCAATTTTTGAGTATTTTCGAATTTCCAATATTATTCCGCTTAGTGTATACTTTTCTGTACATAAACTCTTAATTATTTTAAGATTAATTACCTGCAAACCTTTCTGAAAACGAGAAAATTAGTAACCTTGGTTGCTGACTTAATTTTTTAAAATAATTTAAACTAGCCGCAATGACAGAGTATAATAATTATCGGAAATGCTTTAATTCTTTAATTTTCATCGTTTGAACGTAATTCGAATAATTATTGCCTTATCCACTATGCATGTCCGTGTTTAATTTAACCATTTTTATCAGTCTCACAAAGCAATATTGAAATTTATCGGAAAATCATGTGTGAAATATATTATTAATTAGGTTCTACCCCTAATTACTTGTAATAAATTTTTATCGTCTACCACGGAAGCAACGAACCCATTTTCAGGCAGTCGTGTTCGGATATTTTATTGGATTTTAGGTTAATCAGATTATTAATGGAGACTGAGGAAAAGGAAAAAAGAAGTTATTTAGTCATTTTGAAACGTATTTCGTTCATAAGATCGGCGAAAATTGATAAGACCAAAGCAAAGTGTGTTGTCTGAAGGTATTTACAAGCCTACGAGTTAATGAAGCGATTCAAATGGATTTCACGATTTTGTTTTCATGTAAACACGCCCAGAGCCAGAGCCATTTTGAAAAGCTGCAGAGGAGATTTGTCAAAGAAGGAGACTGCGAAGGGAAAAGAATCGTGCACTTATGAAATCACGAGGAGAAGACCGAATGGTGCAGCCCTGGAAAAAGATTGAGAGTGAAGGTTAAGTGAGTTCAGAAATGAAAGTTGCACGAAGCCGCGGTTGCTCCTGCGCACTCGAAGGATGAGCACTGTTGGTGTTTCTTTGTGTTCCGAATCATTGTGGGCAGGCAAATGCTAAAAGGCGTCCGTTGGGCACTACATGTCGTGAAATGATCCGCTTATTGGAAACCATTATTCAAGATGGCACTTACATAATTATTATCCGATGTTATATACAGTTGCAGGAGCGGCATTCTTACATTAACGCGAGCCTTGAAAATGAATTGTAGTGAAAAAAGTTGTATTGCTTGCGCAATGGTCATCATGATACATTTCCCGGATAAGTCTGAAAAATTTCATATCTACCACAATAAATTCATTCGCCTAATTTAGTTAATAAAAGGGATTGTTAATCAAGTGAAAAAAAGCAATTAGAGCACTGCAGTTGGACCGACGGAAAAATCATAGTTAAGGCTTTAATTATTTAGCAGAGGATTGGAATATAATATATTTTTATAGAAGCAAAAAAAAAAAGTATCATGCCAAATTTTATGTTACGTTAATTTTCGAATTTCGATTTTAGTAAGCTGTTAAAGGTATTTTAGAAAGCCTTATAAGGTGGAACGCTATTTAACCTTCGCGATAACCTATCACCGAAAAAGATCAAGGCATTATACTGTAGCACATTTTGTATTTTACGATTGAAGCCTTGACTGCGTAAGAAAATCTCCTTTTTAGTTTCCTATTAAACTTCATTCGAATCTCTTTTGCAATACCATGTTGGATAATTTCATCCAAAATCAAATATCTCCTGATATAACGATAATATTATTTTCAGTTCTGTAACAATGGCAGAACAATGTAATGGCAAAACATTATCTCTGTCTTCCAGATAAAATTGTGCCTGAAAATTAAGCTTGATTTATTTAACTAATTTGAAAAGATAAAAATGTACAAGTAACGCATGCTCGTTTTCGGTATGAAAATAATGCTACTTAATAAACTCATTTATATAAATTCGAACTCATTCTGTTCCAGGGAAAAGCAAATAAATGAACTCATGTAAATTTGAATAGATATCCATTACCATATCTTAGCATTTAGGTTAAAAGTTAAGAATAACTAGGGCGTGCCTCGTCTAGAGGTCAAATTAGCATTTTACATAGGAGAAAGTATTGAATGATGGAAGAAAATTCTTCGGCACTCTCTAATTCCCAAGATAAAGAAATATTTGAATGAATCTTGTCGAAGAGTTCGAGAATCATTTTATTCACCATGTTTTTGTTGTAACGAAATACGGCATCTACTTGCATACGCCCCAATATCCGAGAATGATACATTGACTTAAGGTAAAAATGTTTTTGAACGGGCATCCGATGCTTTTCCCTTCACTTTGGAGATGAGTTTTTTGAGGGGAAAGTGAATCTTTTATTCTTCCGACTTTTTTTAAAGGTCCGGAGACTGATCTCGTTCTTTTCCATCGTGATTAAAGTCACTTTCTATTATAACCCATCAAAAGAAAGCTAGTAAAATATGTTAAATTATCATTCTCGAACTTATCCCGATCATAGCGGTCTTGATCATTTAGATTCAGGCAAATGCCCCGAGAGTCTCGGTTCTGCAGCCACGAAAATAATCTTGAGGAAGAAAATGAATTATTTTTTAAACTGGTTACGATCGGATGAAATTTCAAATTCAAACAAAAGTTAATTTTTCCTCTCTACGTTTCCAGAATATCCATCTCGGTGGGATGGTTTGAGAAATCTTTCGATGATATGATGAACGATATTCGTCATAAATATTGTACATTCTTTGGATTCCGTAATTAAAATTTCTGGAAATTTTCATGTGAGCACGTTAATGTATTCTAATGCGAATATAATAATTGCTTATAATTATGAGTCAGAAAAACTCGGAAGACGGAGAAGGAAGAAAAGCTAGGAAATTGACTCCAATTACATTGTAGAACCGATTACAATGCTAATTTAAAGTATTACAACAATTAGGTTTTAATAAAGCTTATGTTCTTCATACTTCAAGGAGCCTGAACAGGAGCGCTTAAATGCTAAAACGTTTAATTGTGAACCAGAAATAAAATGTAATAGACTAATTTAGAAATATTGCAAAGTCATTACTTAGTTTAACAATAACAGATATGTTTTAAATATATGCATTCATATGTGAAATAAAATGGAGAAATTAGAATTCTCTATTGGAAAGCTGAATAACTAGAACTGTTTGGATAATGAAAGTTTGAGGTACATAATAAATAAAATTTCTTTTTATCCCGTGAACGTCAGAGCAATGGAAAAATTTCGGTTTGATGGAAAGGTTGATATGTGATTAAGATATTAAGCAGGTAAATCGGCATGCAGTCACTTAAGAATAAAAATATTCCATTTTTTTTTTAAATTAAACTAATGTGCCCAAAGGAATTTGTTAAAATTTTAAAATCAATAATCTCGGATGAGACATTCATTTGAATAATGCTGACATGATATTTTTTTCATTTACGCTTTAGAATTGACATATTTTAAACAAAGATTTGAAATTTTTAAAGAAAACCCAAATCAAAACGTACGTTCTGCCCCGAATTTGGGTAAAAACAAAACTTGTTTCACCATTATTTTATTTGAGAATATGACGTATAACTCATTGTGTCATACTGTTTAGTAAATGATAAATTTGAATGGATAATTGGTAATGAAATGGGTTTAAAGCACACATCGATAAATGTCCATTTTCGTCCAGCGATGCGTGACACACGAAGTGATGCATAAATCCGGAGACCCGAAATTGTAATACAAACTCTGATTTTCCAAAAAGAATAATAAGATTTATTTTCCGTTTACAGACGATGCAAAGAACGCCGTAAACGAAACGAAAACACAGACAAACGAAGATGAGGAAAGGAATGAAAATGCCGAACTGGAAGCGAAGGAGGAAGAAACAAACATAGGGCAATTTCCAGTGAGGCCGCAGGAATCCAACGGTGCGTATTTGTCTGAATCGGCGAACGACAGAGGAAAGAGAAGACGCATCACTTACAGGGCAGAAGCAGCAAACGTCACCGAATATCCCCAGATATCGGTGGAACGAAGAAAATCCTACTTATCCATAGCGGAGCGAAGAAAATTTTACAACAGAACGAGGGTGCAAAGCAAGAAACCTGAAAGTACCCAGAGGGATGTTCTGCAATATCAGGAAACCTCGAATAGGCCAACCGTGTCGCAAGAAAGGATTCTGTTAATGAACGAAATCAGGGAGAACAAGCAGAACGATTTCAAAGACTCTAGCAAAACCGTTACCGAAGGAAGAAACGATACCCAAAACCAAAGAATAGTTTTAGGAACGACGAAAAATGAAACGTTACCAAAGATGGATAACGTAAACCAATCTGTGATACATTCGCACGTGGAGTTCGGGCAGAAGTTATCACTGCGTAAGACGACAATGAGAGCCCAAGACTTACGAAATGTCAAGCCGAGGAGGAGGAAGGAAAAAACGAAAGAAGAACTTACAGTGGTAGATAGTACAAATAAGTTAAGCAAAAACATTGAGACGCAATCGACAAAGTTGTTGAAGGTCGGTGAGAACTACTGGTCGACGACGAAGAACCCGAAAGGAGAAGTCGAAGCCGAAAACTTCGTGATGCCGTGGAAGAAGAACAAGACAAATATCGAGAAAGTCGGAAAATATATCAAAAACTCTCATTACGATTCTCAAATAAGAGGAAGTCTCCTCGGTAGAACAGCATCAGCGGCTAAGGAAAATATTTTGCCGATACCACTCTCGTACGAGGTGGAGTACACAAGGATGCCCGAAGAGATCCCCACGACTGAAATGGGCGATGCTGCTCGCATTATGACCGATCCTTCCGAAGACGTTACCACAATTGCAACCACGCCCTCGACTCTTGATGTCACGGAAGCTTCGTACGGCATCACCCTCAGTTTGAACGAAACTGACACATCACTCAGTACCTTTATTCCAAAAACGACTGCAACCATAACTACAACCAGAACAGCAACAACCACCACTGTCAGAATACCATTCAGGAAATTATATCACCCGTCATTAGAGTATAAGCCTAGGTATAATTATACGAGAAGGCCGCAATTGAAACCAGTAAGTACTACGGAGAGAATATATAGTAAATTATGGAGCCCATCTATCACCGAACGGGTATTGATGGATCGCACGAAGAAAATATTACATAACGAAACTAGGAAGTGGAAGCCGTCATCGACAGCAACGACAGCCACAACCGAGAGTGGAAGCAACACGGAGAAGTATCCTCTGACCATTGAGATTAATGAGAACAATAAAAGAGTCTTGAGTGAGATGTTCTGGACTACAACCGAGAGAGTGCCGCCGAAAATGTCCACCATCTCCACTATAGAAAGGTAAGCGATTCGTTCAGTTAGGTTATATATATATCATAAAATAACAGAATGCCAGCATAAGCGATCGGAATCTCGCGATATTCGGAAAGGATTCCAGAAAATAAATTTTGAATGTATATGTGAAACTCTTGGTGGGTGATTTGAAAGATCTAAAAGCGCCATCGTCAAGAAAGGGTTCGCAAATATTTATCTAATAAGTTCGAATGTATTCATTCTGTGCGGGCTGCAGATTAATTACTGAATAATTTTTCTATTCCTTTTTCGCCACAACAAAAAGATTGCATTCTTATACTTTAAAAAAAAAAAAAAAAAAAGTATTCATATGACTTGAAAGACTTGATTGCTGTCCCGTTTCAGGTTGAGTAATGCAATTTCCTCAAAATAACCATTTTAACTAACCAGTTACACCCTTTTTTTTTATTATATTCTTCCTCTAATTTATACAAGGTGTCGGAGACAAAGAATCGCCTTGAGAAAGGAAAACTCTAAAGAATATCTGGATTCTGCCCGATCAACATTGAATCGCTGACGAATTTGAAAATGATCTCTCCTGATAATCAGCATCGAGATGTCTCTAAAGTCGAAACTCTCAATAATGTCAACATTTTAAATTTTGACTATAATAAAAAGCAATTCTGTTATTTTTATTTAGTTTGTTTGTTAATTTGCTTGGCGAGAATTTTTCTTTCGTCATTTAGTTGTAAATAATTTTTCACATTATATTACAAATACGGTATTCGTGGGGTAGCGACATGTTAACTTCAATTTCCTCAGTTCTTATAGGTGTGAACATCGAAAAATGATGGATTTTCCCTACTTCGCTAGTCCTCAACTATACTGCAAGGAAGCTATATCAATCTGCTCCTGTTTTCATTGTTTTTAGTCATCTTTTAGAACTCGATTAACCTTCTTTCATTTGAGTTTGTTGTACATTTTATTGAATGAATCTCTCATTTACTCGGATTTTCTGAAAAGAATTTTATCAGCCGAAAAATTTTATTTATTCTGCCTAATTATTTAATGGCTTTAATTTTCCTTGTGATCTTCATCATCTTCATTTTACACTTAATTTTTTTTTTTGCCTCTGCGGTTGTAAATTCTTTTTCAATTACAATTAATTTAACCAAGTCGCACGCTCATTGATCCATCCCTCGATTCGAATCCATTCGTGTGGCAACAATAGAGCATAGTTTTTTACGTTGTTCAAAAGAAGCAATGAATGAATGAATGAATGAATGAATGAATGACCGATTAAATATAAATTTAATTTCACACGTTTAAGAATGCCGAATTAGTGTAAATATCGCTTGGTACCACCAGAGAAATAAGGTGGCTTCTGTAATAACCAAAATATTGATCTACTTTTAAGCTCCTTCTCACATATCAAACCAAGGACCATGGATTTAACGAAAATAAACTTGTCTTGAAAAGAGAACTTACATAGTCATTTCTGTAGTATCTCTGGAATATTAACATGCCGTCCATCCGTATTGTTCAGAATGTGAATCATTATCGTTGCCGATATTTGGCCAATATATGTTTGACTGAGGAAGCAAAATCTGAAGACAGTCAAGTCCTTTTCTTTTTCGTAGGTACGACAAATCGGAGGAATCGATGAAGAACAACCATACGGGCACGGAAGCTGAAAAGGATTCGACATCCTTCGCAGATGTTTCAATCGAATCGAACGTTTCTGCCACGACGGAGAACGTGACCGTTGTGGCGGCGACAAAGTCCGATGTTAAAGACTTCGATGAGGACCACAAATCGGTTGGAACAAGTTTCAACACAAAATTCTACATCATTCCCAATGTCACAAAAACGGAAGTTATCAAAATCGTTGAGACCGAAGACGAGACCGAAAATGAGGTTTTGGTAACCGCACAAACCGTCGGCATCGCCATTTACATTCTCGCGGCATTTGGTCTTATACCTCTCCTGCTGGCTTTAATCTTCGCAGCAAAGTTTTTCGTTCGGAAACATCGCAGAAAGGCCAGTTCGCTGTGGATTACTCGAAACTTTGGTACCAATATAAGCGATCGCTCACTGGTAAACCTAAATTTTGCAGGACGACTGCGATTCCGATCTGAGATCGGATATCAGCGGGAACGAGAATCATCTGCGGCAGGGGAAGATCGGGTCCGAGTTAAAGAAGTCACCGAGTAATGTGACCACCACCACCCTGGTGGCAACCACCCGACTCCCGAGGGTTCATCACTGGGAAAACTATGAAAAGGGCACAAATAAGAGTTGGGAGTTTCCCAGGTCGAAGCTCAAGTTACTCACGATTCTTGGGCAGGGAAATTTTGGACAGGTTTGGAAAGCGGAAGCGGAGGAAATGTCCGGCCAAGAGGGTTTGGCTAGACTCGTGGCGGTAAAGACTGTGAAGGAAGGTGCCACGGAGAAAGAGCACGCGGAGCTGATCAAAGAACTGGAGATCATGCAACAGATGGGTTCTCATCCGAATATAGTCACCCTTCTGGGGTGCTGCACGGATCAAGGTAAGGGCCATTCATTGTTGTGCAAATAGCGTTGCTAACGCAAACTTGTTCGCGTTAAATTGTTAATTACTACGGTATTGATGAATTGCACCAACTTCAATGGGATTCAGGTCAGAGAGTAATTGTTGGGCAATGGCAAGCAAACGCACGATGATTCCTCTCCGCCCTTCCCTCCTTTCACTGCAATTTATTCTACTGAAACCGACCCATTAATCATATGTGGAAAAGCATAAAATTTTCATTTTTCCCTTTTCAAATCCTTTAGAATCAGAAAAATTTATAGTTTTTCAGATTTATTTCAGTTTGAGGATACATTGTAAGATTCCCTTAGGTCATCACAAAACCACGCCCGCAAAAGGAGTGAAAATATAAATGATCTTACATGATAATGTGATGCCCAAGATAGACCTTCTCGCTGAGGTAAATCTTCCACTTTCAGAACCGTATTATTTAATAATGGAGTACGTAATGTACGGTAAACTGCTGACGTACCTGCGTGAGCACAGAACAAGCGAGACGTACTACAACATCTCTAACAGTAGCGATGCCCTCACCTCGAGGGATCTGACGGTGTTCGCCTATTGCGTGGCCAGAGGAATGGAATATCTGTCTTCGAGGGGGGTGAGCGATCATACGAAAATGAGGGCTCTGCACTTTTTGACTTTCCTCGGTGATAATCTCGAATCGTGTTTTCAGATAATTCACAGAGATTTAGCAGCTAGAAACGTTCTAGTCGATCACAATAAACTCTGCAAAATTGCTGACTTTGGCATGTCCAGAAGTGTCAGGGACTCCGAAGATGGTCAGCTTTACGAGGAGAGACAACATAAGGTAAGTTTGCATCAAATGCAGCATGTCTTGGTCGATAATAAAATGAATTTTTTCCTCGGGATTGCAGCATAAGATTGCATCATATTTCGCTTAAACCTTTAGATTCAGTGTTGTGTAGGATCCTGCTGAAGAATATCATTAGGATCGTTATCCATTTATGACGTGTTCCGTATAAATTCTGAATTTTACATCGAGCCCAAAGAAATATTACGTATAACAGATGGGCTGGATAACACGTTTAAATGCAGTTTTGATATTTTTCCACTCTGATTGTTTGTATTAATCCACTTGTGCAGACCGTATCCATACAAACGCATTAGCAGCACCCACGTAACACAATGCTGTGCACGCACAATAAGAAGTTGAAAGTCGTGAACAACACAAAGAAATCATTATTATTTACAATTTTAATTTTATTGTTGGAACGATTGTGCGAAAATGAAAATGTATTGTAGAAATTGTTGACCTTAATAAAAGAAAATCGTTACATGCGACGCATTATTTTTCGTTGTACAGGGAGCTTTGCCGATTCGCTGGATGGCACCGGAATCCCTTCTCTACAGCATCTTCACTCACAAGTCCGACGTCTGGAGCTTCGGCATCGTCCTCTGGGAGATCGTCACACTGGGCTCCACTCCGTATCCGAACATGGGAGCGCGGGAGGTAATGAAAAAGGTTCGGGAAGGTTACCGCCTCGAAAGGCCCCCGCACTGCAGGCACGAACTCTACCAGCTGATATCGCACTGCTGGGCCCACGACCCGAACAAAAGACCTGATTTCGGGGAGCTGAGGAGGGAACTGACCAATCTTCTGGACGACACGTCGAAGAATGGAATCTATGTCGATCTTGATAGTTTCGCGGTGTCCAATCGATTTCACGTGTCGAATAATAACAACAATAATAATGTTATTATTATTAATAATAGTAATAGCTTCAATAAGACGAACGATTTTAGACTCATGGAGAGAAACGAATTTAAGACGCTGAAAAAGTTAGACGATTGGGATGAACGGGATTGGCCCGTGGAGAACCGGAAGGTTCGGTGTAAGAGGACTAGAAATAACGGAAAAGGAACGGTTACTTTGACGGGCCACGGAAGTTTTACGGTCAATTCCAGGATACTGGAGAAGGAATTTAAGATGGTATAACAATAACCAGCACGCAGATTCATTCATTTCATCTACGAAATACCTTAGAGGCGGAGTAGCAGATGAGAAATGCACGACCATCTATGAAGCACTACAATTAGACTAGGAAGGAAGTAGAATATTGAAAATATTATTTTAAAGTGAAATACGCACTCACGTTATGTGTAATTTACTGTTTAGACAATTTTTTCTAACAGTAAAAAAGACTATCTGAATGTAAAATGAGTAAATTGCAGTAACATTGTTAAAATCATTAGATTTGCTTACGTAATACTTCTATCTGTTATTGAATAATACATATCTTTGACTATTCAAAACGACTCACGTGGGTCTCCGGACGTATTTTAATATAAGAATGTTTCGGACTTTGTTATGAAATCCATTTTGAACAATATTTTTTTTATAAACTACAACAATTTTTACAATCAAAGATGTTAAAGCTTGAAACAAATGTTCGAGCCTGCAGAATATATGTCATTAATTAATTTAATTATTTTCATTCGCTGACGAATTACATATTGGAATAATATATGCCGCAGCATAAGTGGAAGTAAGCTATCTGAGGTTAAATAAAGGATATCTGATCACAGCTAGAATCATATAGTCAATATTAGCATCACATTAAACTTTACTCGGGACTGGATTCAGTTTAATATTCATGCGGTACTCAGACATTAGGAATGGGAATGTCTGCATTTGTCCGCATTAAAAAGTTATGACTAAAAAATCCGGGAGCCATTCGGTGATTCCAGCCGGTTAAATGCATAAGAGTGCCGTTGATGTAATCGGAAAAGATATTACGTCACAGTTCACGCGCCTGTATTTTATGTGTCGAAAAAGCAAAAAAAAAAAAAAAAAAAAATCTTTTTCCTTCGCTGCGACAATGGAGAAACGTTGAAAAATTGAACAAATTTCGGTTTTTAAATTATTTTCTGTCACTTCGGACAATTTGCATCTTGCTCTGTCACATGAGGAGGCCAGATAAGGCTGTCGTATCCTCCTGTTTCGCAGTGTCACAATGAAGATTGCAGTGCGGCATGGAAGTTCTCAGCGGATGCTAAATCTAAAATTTACGTACAATTAAGTGTCGTTTGTTATTAAACAGTTTTTTTAATTACAAAATGCAATGAAGAATTTTTTAAAAGGTTGTACATTTTGTATGTAAATATCTATATATATATATATATATATATGATGCTCTGCTATATATAATATAAAACTGTACTTTTTTTAAAATTGGCAGTTCGTATTTTTGTACTTTCCAATCCGTGCTTTGGATTTGACGACATCGATTGCGTGTCAAACCTAAAATTTCTGACGGTTTTCGCATATTTAAAAATTATAAAATCTCAGATAAGTTTTAAAGTTTTTTGCTCTCGTAAGGTGAATGCGAGAAAAGTTTCACGGTGTTGTTTTATATTCGATTAAAATTTTTGGCACGTCGGGCAGGTTAATGCACCGGTAAACTCCTTTCGGAAAGTTGTCGCCGCTTCTCGCATTGTCAAGGGAAACCGGAAACGTGGTTGTCGACCGGAAAATGCCACGCCCAAGGGAAACTTCCCGTGCCGGGACGGAGGATTCGTTCCCGCACTGTGAAATTCACTTGTCGATGGCACGCACAGTGCCTCGGTTATCGCTGTTGACATCACGAGCTTTTGACTTTATCAATGGCTTCGTTATCGCCTCGGGCCCCGCGAATGTCTCATTCTATTCCGCATTGCGTGTAGAGGAGGTTTTCGAGAATGTGAAGCTTTCGCGCTTGCCTTCTGTGCTTGCAAAGGGCGGAACTTCGATTCGGAACCTCGCCTGGTGAATTATGTCGCAGCGGGAAACGGATTTGGCGATAATTATTCGGTAGCTCGTGTGAAAAATCACGGGAGGGACAACGTAAGTAGTTGCTGGGGCATTTCCCGGGGTTTGGGGATCTTTTGCGTCGCCGAACGCTGACCGTTGTCAAGGCGCTCGCTGAAGTGGATTGTTTGGGATGGTCGGAAATTCGGCACAGGAGTAAAATGACTGACGGAAATTTCGTCAGATTTCATTATCTTGGAAAATCGGAGAGATAAGACGTTGAGAGAGCTTTCGAGGAGTAAATAATGGGGTGTCGGCGATGTTGCTGAAATATGGGGCGAAATTGCTTTTACCGGCAAAAGCTCCGGAAACTTGTGGCTGTTGCTGATCACGTGACGGTGAGGCCCGAAAAGACACAGCGACGTTCCACACTGATCGTGCAGTCGGAAGGTGCGAAAACGGGTTATGAAGATCTCGATCACAATTTAGGAAAATAAAGATGGGAGAATCGGAATTTTGATTTCAAAGTTTTTAATTTTCCGCCACATCGGCGGAATATCATCTTTTTAATCTTAACCTCAATGCGTGGATGAGATGAGAGACGGAGCATTTCCCGAACCGAAGCTCTTTACTGTTGCGGCAGGAATCGCCGATGTTTTTACCGTTTGGGAACCAGTCACATTGCTGATTACCGGGATCAAGATCTCGACGAAAAATGGCGAAGATTGCAGCTGAAATGTGACGTTTGCCAGATGCTTATTGTACATTCCGTAAAGATAATATGTTGTTTGGCAATGCACTTATGAAATTGCTGTTTTATTTGATGTATTATTTTCAGAAAATGCACGAATCAAAGGAAGAAACAAGGCCTCTGTTGGGGAACTCATCGGGATACCTGCATAGATCGCAGTATCTGACCCACTTGACGCTGTTTTTTGCTATAGCTTGCATCATTGATCAGTTTGGGGTTAATCCAATAATAGTTCTGCCAAAGGCTGTCATATTATGCGGTACGTTAAAATGGCTAGGGGTAAACCGCAGGAAAGTTTCTTCTCGTCCATTTGCATTTTACTCAAGCCGGATCATATTTTAAATAATATGTAAATTTGTCCTTTGTGTTGCCTGCAAATAAGTAATGCTTCTTGTTCATGACTCGGACAAAAGGATCTGGTATTGATGAAAAGGTACATCAAAATTATCGCAGGATGAACGTAAAAAACAGTTATTTATTTCAGTACCTGACGGCACGAAATGGTTCTGTACGGAGCCGGAATGTTTAGTAACAAAAATCCAGGCTGAGGCATATTTACGGACATGAAATTTTCTAAATTCTTTCAGGATGGACTGGTTTTCCTCTGGCCGTATTTGTCTTTTCGCTGACAATTTATACGGCTATGTTGCTGAGCCGATGTTGGATCATTGCAGAGCACTTGGACGGTGAAATGAGTCTGAAAAACAGGTGAGTCAAACTTCAAGATCTTTACTATTTGTCAATACATGCGAGGATGTACATTGGTATATTTCAGAAAATGTATTTCAGAAGCCCGTATCCAGCCCTAGCTGAAATGGCGTGGAATAGACGTGTCGGCAAGATCGTGAACATCTTCATTAATATTGGCATATTTGGAAGCAATATTCCCGCTCTCCTTCTAGGTGTTTGCTTTTTTCACGATGTGTTTCGCCCCGACGAATGTTGAAGCCTTTGATATCTATTTTTCTCTTTTTTCAGCCTCGCAGAATCTTCAGTTCTTCGACGCGTCAGTAACCAATAATAATTACAATTTCTCCTACTGTTATTGGCTAATTATCTTAGGTGTTTGCCTGTGTCCGCTAACCTGGCTTGGGAGTCCGAAAGATAGCAAGTAAGTAAGTTTCCAGTGCCGGTAGACGGTGCATCCAAAGCAGCATCCTGGCATGCATTAATCTACGGTTTTTGACATGTCAGATGGATCTCGGTCGTTTCTGCATCCTTAGTATTCACCACGGCTCTCGTTACGTGGATGTGCATGATAATGGACGACACAAAAGATGTCATCTACGGAGAAATTTCCGAATTTAACTGGCACAGCGTGGGCATCACCTTCGGGATATTGGCCTTCCAGTTCGGGTGTCACCCTGCCATTCTTACCATTCAGACAGATATGCATCAGAAAACCGAACTACCTCTCAGCGTCCTTTCCAGTTTCTTCGGTAATGGACGCCGCACTGTCGGCGTGTAACTCGATTCATTATTTGATTTTACGTGGAATTTCAAGCACGTGCGTCAAATTCGATTTTCCAGCTACTGGAGGTCTGTCCATGATAACCACGATCATGGCGACAGCGTTCTACGGAAGCGGAACACACGCCAATTTAATGCAGGGATTGCCTCAGGGACCGCTTCTGTATACTGGAATAATGAGCGTCACTTTTCAGTTGTTCCTTTCTTCGGTTGTCGGTGGCTGCTCCCTGTTCCAAGACTTGGAAGATAAACTGGGGATCTCCATGGGTAAATATTTTAGAAAAAGGGAATTAATCGAATTGTTTCGTTTGGCAACTGATCCCTCGCAATTTCAGAAATTTGCTGGCAAAGGTGCTTGATCAGAAGCGTAATCGTAATGCTGGCCGTGACTGCCGCGGAAATGCTGCCGAGATTTGACTTGGTCATGGGACTGCTCGGCGGATTGTTCACCGGCCCGATAACGTTTATCTTGCCACCTTTGATGTACAGGAAGTTCCGGAGGTTGCTGGTGTTGGAAAGGAAGGCCGCGCAGGATGCGGAGTCGAGGAAGTACATCATCTCCCAGTATTACGTCGAATCTCAGCAGAAGAAGCTCTGCGACAAATCGGAACTGACGATATTTCTGAGTTCTCGACGCCCTAAAGTGCCCGAATGCCGAAATGATCTTTTTCAGTTTTTAAAGAGGCACTTTTTTACGCTTAGCGTCAATCTGAACGAGGGTGACTGCACTTTTTTTGAATCTGTCACTCTTTCCTGCGTCGCCTGTATCGGCCTGTACATAACCGTGTCGGGCATTTACTTTAGCGTGACCGAAGCCGTTCTCAGGGCGCAAGGTATACCCCCGTGCATCACAGGCGTGGATATTGCGTCCCACATTATAAATAAATAAATTTTCCCAGTTCTTCTCTCGCCCTTGTTACTTAACAAAGCAAGAACGTTTTTAAGTTAAAAGCGAGTCAGAGAAATACTCTTTGAATTCTCATATTCAAGTGATAAAAAAACGAATCAAAATATAATAAAAACCCCGTTTTAAATATACTCGATATGAAAAGCGTTTTTGATATTAAGGGCTAAGGTATGGCAGTAACCGGAAAAACAGGATTAATATATGCAAAATAAAATTTCCATTGATGAAACGGGGAGAATTAATAACAGTGGAAAGTGAAGTTAAGTTTAACTGGAACATATTTTAATTAAGGAGATGTAACTGTTAGATGATACTACAAATAACGAACGGGATTGGTGAAAATTGACAATGTGATATTTTCGTTAACGCTGAGATTTCGTCAACAAAAGGCTGAGCTTGCAGAAAACCAAAGCAAGAAGTGCGAAGTAGAACGTGAAGAACGCCGAAAATATTACATGAAGTAGTAAAAAATAACATTTGAGATTAGGAGATGATAGAAAAATTTATCACATGATATATATATATAATCATATGACATTAAACCAAATATTCTTTCGATGAGTGAATTTTTCTGATAACCGAAAGACGATTTTCTTTTAAAAGCGCTAATACGAGGAAAATTACGGCAAGGCAATATTTTTTCATATAAGGAAAAATGCATTTTCGTCCCATTCTAGCCGTCGAAAATATTTATAGCGGTCAGAGTGGCAGGGATTCGATGTTTGGAATTATTTAGCTTTGAAAAAGTTTACGGTGAATGGACGCACAATCGTAAGCTACCATAAATAACCAGTTACGTAAGTTCACCATGTGAAACATATTTAAAAGCAACAATATAAGTGACACATGAAAAGGATTTACAGATACTTTCTCAATGATAAATGCTTGAGAGTCTGAATAGTTGTCTGAAATGGGAAAAGGAAAATATCAGTGTGAGGTCCTCCGTGTCGTCAAATTTCCCCTCGTTCTGGCCCAAACGGTCTTTTCGTAAGGTAGAGACAACGAAAAATCCAATGTACATGAAACATTTTCGATCCTTTCGGAAGATATAAGTGTGAACGTTGCACGTTGCCTCAGCAATTCGTCGGAAAATATTCTGTTTTCCATTCCAAATAACTAATTTTCAAACCAGCTTTTTTGCTATTTATTTCATTATAAATTTCACGGTCCCATATTCGGGGTAAACAGCATTTTCAAAATTGAAACTGGACATAATGTGACAGCAACACCGTTCGCTCGGTGCGTTATATGAAACGTGAACGATGTTATTAATTATTTTTTTTTTCTTTTGTTTCTCCTTGTCATTATTATTTGAACAACAAATTAAGAAAATGGAGGAGAAAGGGAACCGGAGAAAAAATAATGGATCGAACGTGAAATACGTCGAAAATTTTAAAAAATAATGCAGTTAATGACCGAAAAGGAACGAAAGGTAGCACCACGTGAAAGAAATGGGTGACAAAAAGGCAACTTCGAAATACCTAACGACTGATTGGGTTCTTGTCTCATTGGTGAATATGATTATTTTGATGTGCAGTAAAAATTCTTAATTATTTTCCATAAGTGATATCAGAGAGAGAACCGGTTTCTTTTTGGTTTTTTCACTGCATCAATATAAACTAGCAAGTGGCTAAATGTGATACTTAACTCGAACCTGGGTAGGGGAAAACGCAGGCATTGTGATGAGTGTCTCCAATGGATTTCTAATTCAGTCTTACGCGTGCGTTGCTCTTATTACGACTGGAGAGTGTTGCCAATGTGGTAAAATGTGTTTCGAGTGCCGTACGTAAATATTTCGAGGATATTCATTTTCATCTTTTTCTTCTTGTTGCCTTGTCGAATTTTCCCTTCTTCCTTCTCCTGCCTGGTAAAATCCCCAGGAGTACGGCAGAATCACTTGTTGCCCCCAAAATTTTTGAACCATGGGAAGGAGCAAGTTTTAACGAACTTGCACTTGAACCTGTGACCCAGTTGTCTTCCGTTAGGTTTCTCTGGCTGTCCCCCCCTTTCAGGTTTTTTTTTTTTTTTTTTTTTTTGTTATTTACATTCGTCTTGAACAAGTGTAAGGCTGATGTTGCCGTTGATAAAACAGGAATGCTGTGTCATAGTCGTTAACCATTTTCAATTGAGTTTTCTTCAATTTGGCGTTGCGTGAATTTTTTTTTTTTTTTTTTGCTATTATGCCCGACACGGGACGCAGGTTGCCAGTAGAGGGAAAAGGACGAATTGTCGGTGGTATCCCGAAAAAGTAAGAGATGACAAAAAATTTTCAAACGGTATGTTGTCCGTGAACCAGAAGAAGAGTTTAGTTATTTAGGTGAGACATGAAGAACTATTGAAGCTTTGGGACCGATAGCGGCGGTCCCGAAATATCTGATCAAACTCGCATCACCAGCAGATATATACATATATGTATAATTTTACAGCGAATATTGAGAAATGATTTGTCAGAAGAAGCTAAATTCCCATTATTAATTTCACTGGCAACGAAAATAATTATCGTAATTTGAATTTTTTGTATGATTTTGTATTATCATCTAAGAGTGCTGATTTTTTTTTTCAGCAAACTGCATTTGTCTCCTGCGATTGCTGAATTTCAACAATCAGTTGTTCTCCCCTGATTATTTCGCTAGAGGAATGACAATGTTGTGATTTTTGTCGCGACTGGAAATATATAATACAAATAATAGATCTGAAACTCGTCATCATTTATCCGCCCGTCTTTTGCCTCGTTTCGATACTTTATACTGTAAATCGATGAAAAGCATCATTTTAAGTCGTTAAAAATCCCAAAATTCTGGAAGATATTACTTAGTAACTTTTCGATAGTCATCCTAATTTTTTCGATGCATCATTTTTTTTTCTAATGAACCCATCCATTGGATAGATATTGTAAAATTAATGATTAGGTGTTAATATTTATGACACCTTGGTAAAACAACAGAAAATGAAATATTTATTTATGCAAACGTGTAATGAGACTTAATGAGTTAAAAATTCGGTAAAAAAAACAAAAACCTCACACGATGGCGAAGCTGATGTTCCTGCAGGTAAGATCCTAAATGTACCTCACAAAGTTGTTAAATGAAGCGGTAAGTTTGCCGTTTTTCAGGTGACAAAAACACCGTGAAGAGTCATCCTAGATGGTTTTGCCCGTGAAATCGATGGATTTCGAGTAAAAAGAATACGTCCCGAGTGTGCTCTGCATCGGTGGTGGCATTTCGGTTCAGTTTTTAAAGATTCGTATGACTGGCTATGTTAAACTATCAATCTCGGTTCATTTGATTTGATGCCCTCCGATTCCGAAGCAGGAGACATGCTCGAAGCTACACGATACATGCAGCGTATATAATGCATGAATTTCACTGCACATTGGCGAAATTTACCCGATCTCTGACTTAACCGACAACGATATCACTCGTTAATATAAGTGCGTTGAAATCTATCGCGAAAAGTGTCCTACAACATAGTCGGAATTGCCTGCTCTGTTTTAATGTTTACTGTGCGAGTTTTTTTCCCCCTTTTTTACACATGAAAATTTAAACCGAGTGAAAATATAATTTTCCATTCAAATAAACTTTTACCACTGCTAATCTCCATGCAAATTCAACAGTTTTACTTTTAAGGAAAAATTTTTCATTAACAAAAATTTATGGTTTTCACTGCTTTTCCCCGGTTTAGTAACATCGTTATTATGAATTACAATTCGTGCCGCTTACGTTTGCTGCATTCAGAATAAAGCTTCGCGGCTTTTGGAATAACAGCCTTTAAAGAGCGCTGCGGCCTGGGTTAGCTTAAAACACAATAATAATGGCTGCGAAACTTTGGAACGGTTCGGATAATTTAAGTCTCCGCATGGTCAATGGGATCTCTGTAGGCAGTGCAAAAAGTCAAAGGTTAAAGATGTCTTTGAAAGTTTTTGCACGCATCGCGAAAACCTGGATCAGAAGTTGTTTCTTACCTTTTTCCACGTTGCTAAAATTTTCCATTTGCCAAGGGCCAAGAATCGGTTTGAGTTTTAGGTTTTTGCTTGGCATCTCGTGAGGTTTCCGCTCTGCATTGGCGCAGAATCAACCCCATTCTGTTGTGGAGCGGGCCTTTAATGCCTGCGCAACTGCGCAGCAGCGTTTACGGTCGGACATCTCGAAGAAATCAGAGTAAAAAAAAAAAAAAAAAAAAAAAAAAAATAAGTTAGCGATGTACATTAGAAAGTGCTTTTAAACGATGAAAGAAAAAGCTGACGGAGGAAGGAGAAGAAAATTGATTGAGCCAAAGCAGTTTCACTTTATATAATTTTTCTTTTCATGTACAAATTACGTTTACTGATAGTTTATGCGTTCCACATGTGCAGGATTTACGAAGGTGCCTCGTCATGTATTTGTCTCATGTCATTTCACTCTCGTGAGAAAGTTTACAAGGAGATCGCCGGCGTTGGCTTCTTGTCTTGTAACTGGTTCAACTTTCGCTTTTCAACGCGGATTTACGCATCGGGACATTGGTTCCCGTCGACGGTTTGCGTGTGACAAAAGTCAGGAGAAGCGAAAATGAATCACGAAACGGATTCGTTAAACTGCGGAAGCCGCTTCCAACTCGGTTCTGATACCACGGCAACGGAAGCACGCCGAGATATTTAAGAGAAATTCGATTTCGATCGTGGAAGCAGATGCCGCTGCTTTCGTTCCCGCAATATAAAGCGCAAACGCTTTCGTTTTAAACTTATTTAGACGGAGTGTTATCACATGATGCAAGCCTTGGTTAATTAAAAGGAGCGAGCGATGTGCAGGTCGGGGTCAAGATCAGGTTTAAGGTACCACATTCCTGTATAATTGATCTGCAGTTACAAGATTCAAGTTTCTGTATCACCGCAATACTCTCTCTTTTCTCACTTTTATTTATCTGGGTAATGTCAATGTAGATATGAGCGTTTTTTTAAAGATATTTAAGATCCCTCTTTGGTAACCGGTATTTTTATGTTCTTAGCTGCAAATGATTAAATTTATAAGTTTCGATTTTATATCGTGTTGCTTGAGGTATATATTTGAAATTTGACCGCAAAGCAAGAAGACATTTGTCATCGAAAAATTCTTATATTATTCTCAAAATGCGAAGGTGAAAAATTAAAAAAATATCCAAATGAAATTTTATTTAAAATTAATTTAATTGTGTGTTGCACGTAAAAATATGTGAAAGCCGTCGCTCATTTTGAAAATCTTTCCGCATGGGTTGCATTTTTTTTTTTTTTTTACTTTTTTACCTTTCAGATTCTTATTATCGCACTGAAATTCTGCAGCAGCAGCGAGGAAGAACCGACAACGGTTGTCACACAGGACGCTCGCGCTGAAATGTCCATTTCGGAAGCGGGTGGGTTAATAAACAGGAGAAACAAAGAAAATTTTGATTATTTTGGGAGACCAAATGACGCCGATGCCAACGTCGACTTTTATTACGAGGATGAAGACGAAGCAGATTTACAGGCAAAGCATTCTGGTGAGTTGTACGTTTGAAGCTTCCGGGCAGAACCTGCAGTACGACAGGAGAGTCTTGTCGCTTATAAAAGCACACTGTGTCTGTGTTCTCTCCAGCTTTACACAATGAGCATTTAATGAAGGAAGCGATGCTGAAGGCGATGAAGAGACCGGCGATCAGGGAGCAAATCGGGGAGGTGATACCCATTCTGAGAGCCATGTCACCGACACAAAGACTTACATTGGCTGCACTGGTATCGTCTCAGATACTGTCTCAGGGACGGTTAAGTATGTATTTTAAATAACTTTCCTTTGTTAAAGCTTTTGCTGTGCAATGCCTTAATTACCAACAAACTAGCTTGATTTATACAGGGATAATGAAGAGACAATTTATAATATTGAGTATTTCTCTCTCTCAAAAAAAAGATACTATTAGAATTGGATGGTAATCAAGCAGCGGTTAACGTGGAGCAGCATTGAACAAAGTTCGCTTGAATTTCTTTTTAATTAACTTAACGTCAATACTTTTAGATGAAGATGATCTAATGGATATGGCTTCCATGCTCGCTGGAAACGACGTGGAAAATATAAATGATCGTCAGAACATCACCGAACATTTGCTGTTACCCATCAGTGTGGATATAGCCAAGATTTTTAAGGGTTTAGGTGAGAATTAAATTCATTTGTGATATGTTGAAGCTCGCTCATCAACATTTTTCAGACCACCCAAATAATATTTCACAGGGTTATTTGCCTTTTTTCTCTCTTCTGGTAAAAAATTACAATTTTCTTTAAAGGTAGGGATGTTGGAAGGAGTCTTCGGTCGAATGTACAGGGAAATGTTAAATTCAGAAGACAATATAAAAGGCCGCACATGAATCGGAATCGTTACCGTCGACCGTATTTAAATAGGAGAATTGATTGTAAGTAGTTCTGCAAACACCTCAAATGTGTATTAATATTAAAATTTACTTTAATCAATTTAGATCTTTACATATATAAGTGTGCATTACATGTTTGCCATATTATCCCTTTTTAAAATAATCATTAACAAATTAAGGTTAGGTAAGGTTAATTTATCGTTAAGGATCAAAATTTGTATGTGAAATTAAAAAAATTTTAAATGGAAATCGTTATTTTTATTTATATGAAGAATCATCAAATTATATCTCTTAGTATGTAGCGAATGAATGGTTGCTAATCACTGATGTTGAAAGTTCCTGCTTATTAGCATTAAAGTTTTATACTTATCGTTAGTTCGTCTATTCTATCTCAAAATATTCTATTCTTCATTGTCCATTAACATTTACAACTATATTGAATTAGCATACGTTCATGATAAGATCGAAGGTGAAAATTCAAGGCAGAAAGTCAACGCGACTACGGAACTGCAGAATTTGATTAGAGAAGGAGTTCTCCAGCCCAGCGTCAACGATTGCGAATATTTCTCCTCCAGTTTCTGCCTGGAAGTCTCCAACTATCCATCGTAAGTACTTCTCGGCGTGTTTATTCCTCTGACTCAAGTTCTTATATGAGTTAACGCGTTTCCCGTGCTCAGGGATGCGATCATCAAAAGCGTGGAGAAGCATCAGGGAATAATGGATACTCTTTTGGAAGATTTTCGCATGCAATCACCGGAGATAAACAAGCTACTTTCTCCAGAGAGATCCAGATTAAGGCGGTGAGTGGTTTCTTCAACTGGAAAAGTGTCCGGAGTCGCAGAAATCCAGTGAATGAAGAGCTCCTTTTCGTTGCAGACGACAGGATGTGGGATTCAACGAAATTAAGGAGTCCCAGAAGGAAAAAGAATTCATGTGTCCCTCCTCGGTGAAATACGCGAGACCAAAGAGGGCGAGGACCACATCGGGAAAGTGGAAATATGTCGTCAACGCTGGAGACTACACCCAAACTCTTAGGCTGGAAATGTGTTTGTAGGTATTTCGAATGGATTGCCTCGAAACCGTGGGATATCATTTTTACATATTTAGAAGCATAAATTAAATTTAAATGTTTAAACTATCATAATCTAAGGGATAAAAATGCTGCCAAATAACGTAATACGTACACTTATTTTGGCAAGTAAACTGGAGCCTTAAATGCTGAAAAATAACTGGAGAGCCTTCAAAATTTTATTTATTTCTTTACATCGTTTTATATTTGATTAACTATATTGGGCAATTTGTATATGTACATCAATTGGTACCTGTACATGTTAGTATATTAGTACTGTGCTCTAATGTACCTGTACATTAGTTAGTAAATTTTAAAAAAATATGCAACTAAGAAAGTATATTTTGATTAAATAATTTTCCTTAATTCTGTGTTGTGAAAACAATTCAAATACAGCAAAATCATTCTACTTTAATAATACAAAATTACAGATTTGGCATGACTAAAAGAAACACATTTATTTTAAGGAATATTTTGGTGCAAAGTTTACTTTGTTGGGCAAATTACAGTGTAAGTTATGGGTTTTTTGTATCAACAAAATTAATGCTAGTTATGAGCAAAATTTCAGATGGATATTTTGTAGCAATCAATCTTAACTCAAAATATATAGTGAATTGGAATATTAATGATATTATTTTTAATACACGTTTCAGGAAACCCCTGGCTCCTTGTTCTTATATAACAAACAATTTTAATTCGCAATGTACCCAAGTGTACAACTATCATCGTCTGCTTACGTGGGAGGAAAATAAAGGACTGCACATGGATATATTTAAAGTAAGATTTAAAAATAATTACTGGAAAGTATTTAATAAAAAAGAGAATATGGTTTTACAGATACATTTCGATTAGTTGAGCTTCACATTTTCGAAAACATAGGTCTCCTAGCTCGCAGTGAATATATTTTTATAATTATAAGGTTCCAAGTTGTTGTTCCTGTCACATTCAAGGGTACTCCTCCTTTTATCCGCCAGTTAAGGATTTCACATTTGCTGAAAAAAGGAAGGAACCGATCTCTGGCAGACCATCATCTGAATCATTCGACACTCACGTATATGCGGTAATTATTAGCAACAAATTCTTTTTGGGAGATAAACTGCCGAGTGTCGTACAATGTTCATGTTCTTCAACGTTTTTTAGAATACGGATAGCAAAAGAGAGTTGCGCCCCATTCCTTTGCAACCGATGACAACACCGGTCGGTCACATAAGCTTCAAACCGAAGGGATTGTCCAACAAACCCACCGAGCGACTGACACCCCTGCATTATTTGGTGCCTCGTGGTCCACCCTTACCTCTGGAAGGAGAATCGTAAGCTCAAACTCTTGATTTTGACAAATATAATTATAAAGAGCAAAAATAATGTCGAAACTTGTTTTTAGAGTTGAGTTTTTGAGCGAAGCGCACCTCAACAAAAAAAGAGTACCGGAAAGCCACAGGCGAGTGGTAGAGCTGTCACCATTCAAGGCGGAAGTCGGAAATTCAAAGGACGAGCGGAAGCACGTCTCGCATTCGAAATATTCCAACGTCGTCTTTGGAAACAGAAAAATGCAGAGCACGCAGCAAGAGGACGGAAGCCCCATCCTCGCTCATTCCCCCGGTAGATTCGTCGTGAAAAGCCCAACAGCGGCGAAACCTGCGTCGGAAAATCTTTTATTTGTGACGCCGAAGACGAAAGCGGACACGGTCCTGGAAGAGCATCCTCGGCCGCACTTGAATGTCTTCGAACTCGAGGAAAGTGAGTCGAGACCTGTAACGAAGATTGTGACCACACTCGCCCCACCAAGGAAGACTTCAAAACCACCGCAAACGCAGCTGAAAACCACATCCAACGGTAAGAAAAAGGTCAATTACGACTACCATCCGATAATAGAATTCTTCAGACAAGAAGATATGGCCAACCGCACCACTCAGCAGTATTCGAAACCCTTAAATCCGGTTATAACATCACAAGACTGGATGCCGCTCATCAAGAGAAACATCGGACCGTAGATGGTACCTTCGGCCTCTTGTAAGATGAAATTCTGAAATACCTGAGATGGAGCAAACTACTGCCAGTGTGATTTTGATTGGTGTTCAACAGTTCCATGTTTACTTAATTTATTTATTAATTTATTAACTTTAAAATAATAATATTTTTATCGATTTGCCGATTTCTTTAAATTTCCATCGGCCAATAGATTCTTCTAACAATTTACGAGGGTACATCGAAAAAAAAAAAAAAATCGAAAGTGTACTTTGGAAAAAATACCTTCAAATTCGGACGTTTAAAAACATAAATAACATTCTCTACATTAGCGAATAATAAAATTGATACTTTTCTCCAAAATAGCTGAAATGAACGATTTCATGTAATGGACCATAAATTCTGATTAATTTTTATTTAAAAATGATTACCGAATTAAGTGTGTAAAACTTTGAGAGAATACTGATTTATATAAAAGCAACAAAATGCAGTTCTATTTTGCATAGCAGAATTATTTATTCTAAAGCATTTTGGTCGCAATAAGATAGAACCACTAATAAGTAGCCTGCTTTTATAAAAATGAATATATTTTTTGAAACCTAGATATTTGAAATGAGATCAAGATAATTTTGGTAAAGATCGTGTGGTTTATTGCGGGCTGAATACGAAATATATTATCCGAATTAAAGTTTCATATGTTAATTTTTGAATAGCTGATAATTTCATGTTCTCATGCAACCGTGGACATTTCGCAGATCCCAAACAATATGCACCCGTGGAAGAAATTCACAGGTACAGACAAAATAATTCAGAGTCCCAAATGACATTACATTTTTATAGTCCATTATCCTGTAAATTGGCGATACTGTTGGAGGACATGAAGTAGGTGCGGAGGAGAGCAATGTTGTGATTGCTGGGACATAAGTAGGGCGTTTGGGACATAAGAACGAAGTAGAAAAAGGAAAGAAGACGAATCAAATAAGCTCGTTTAGGACGTTTTCTATGAATGATTTCGGCGGTGCCCAAACCGCAAGTGGACATGATTTGGGCGAGGCGAAATTTAAGAATAAATTTCGCCATCTCACAATAAAAACGGGTTCGCTGCCGCACTTGAACCGGTCTTTTAAATGAAGTTTTTACACACTTTGAAGGAGAAAAATGACCGCAACACCTTAGGAACGGTAAAAAAAAAGTGAGTTGGGCGAGAGCTCAAACTGCGGGAACATTCCGGTAGGACGAGAACGCATCGCGTTTTTGATCTATTGTTCATACGGGTCGGCAAGGACTTGGGAATGGAGCAGAATGCCCGAAATCAGAAGCTAAGATCGTTCGCTATCCGCCCGGACAAAAGAATTATCTTGATAGCATTTTTGACATTAACATTGCGAGTCATGCGAACCACGCCGAGCGGCCGAAAATCTGCCGAAACTTCCTTCCCCGTTAACAAAGCCAACAGCAATTGTAAGCGGTTGAAATAGTCTGACATCAAGGAGGGAAATCCTTGCCGAATCCGAATTTAAAATATACCAAAAAACGTTTTTGCATGTATTAGGATTAAAAAAGAGACGCTTCAATAAAATGTTCAGGTACTGCGTAATATTTTTAAGTCATAAACGTGATGGGAAAAGCAAAAAATCATTGCGATCTTCACATATTTAATATTTTCTTATTACCTTTATTGCATATTAAATACATTCCTTATAAGAAAAGGTTTTATATTAATACGGTTTTAGTTATTACTGGAATCGTTCTACCTGCAAAATTCCTGTAAAGGTCTAATATTCAAATTAAAAAATTTTCATATTTCATATTTTATAAATATATGATACATGCATCGTATCGTTGCATCGGGAATTCCGAATTGCTGTGACTACGTTTCCTTCTTCAGTTGGCTCCTCTCTTTTCTTTCTTCTTTATTCAACTTTAAAGTTGAAATTGAATAAGATGCGAATGACCAAATAAACTGATATTTTCGGACTGCTTAATGTGCACTCCGGTGACAGCTCGAATTTTCAAGTTTTTACTCTTGCCGCTGAAAATCCGATTCGCATAAATTAAAGCCACGTTATTTCAAATCTTATGATCAAAGGTTTCCACCATTATTAACTCCACGTATAATTCGTCCAAAATACCGATGTTTTTCAACGGAAACGTAAAGTAATTTCTCATGAGGTCACCCTCTGAGACGGCGCTTTTGCGTCTTTTGGCAAATGGAAACCTCCGTGGAAATATTCGAAAATGCGTTTTCGCGTCCTGAATCGTTTCGCACTCGCGAGATTTGCCGCGTACAAAAATATCCAAAAAATTCCACGTCGATAATTACACCGAATTATTATGCGTTCATAATTACAGCGATCTTTCTGATGTGATTGCGTGCAGATCCGAGCTTAAGAAATTTTTATTCCTGTTGCTGCAAAATTGTTGTAATGGCATTCGAGAATTACCAGTGTTTTTGATCGTGGAACGTTCAAAGAGCTTGATGTCCATCATTCTGCCCAAATTGAATGAAGGGTAATGCATTCGTGCGTTTCTGAAATTAGTGCCCATCTTAACTAACACGTCCAGAAAATGCTATTCACGTTGATAAATATTCTGCCTAAAAGGATGTGTAAATAATGATGTTTCAAAAAAAAAAATTTTATATTTTCAACAATGCTGCATTGAACACAGAGATATATTTCTATTAATCGTGAAGTTTTAAGTGTCGTTTTCAAATCTATTGAACAAAAAAATATTGGATTGAAAAATAGTATGTAAGATCGTTGCCTTATATACTTATAGAAAGCGTTCAGATTTTTTTTTTTTTTTTTGTCAGAATTGATTTGAAACAGAACCTTAAATGTGGAAGTTGAAATTTCCACATTTTTTCACTTTGAAAAATGGGATTAAATGTTTTTCTATAAAATTCACACTTTGTGAATGAAAACAATTGTACTTTTTCGAAGCAAGCTATTAAAATTCACATTAACAGTTATTTCAGAGATAATGGCTGATTCCGTGATATAAAAAAGCCATTAATTAGTACTTTGACGTATTCAGCATCTTGTTCAAACAAATATCAGGTTTTTTTTTTTTTTTACTTTCCTGAAATAGGCACAAGTAATAGTGCAACTTATTTGGAATAACAAATAATGTTCTTTTTACAATTCCACGTGTGAATGTTTTTAAGTCTGTGCAACGATTGCTTTGCCGTGCTGATCATAGTTAATGGCATTTATGAAACTTTCATTGTCCAAATGGAATACTTCCTCGGATGCGAACACTGCTGCCCAAAAGGCGGTAGTGGCAAATTTTCTCTTCTTATGGTTCCTTTTTTCTTTTTTTTTTTTTTTCCTGGTTCATTTCATCGGTCCCAATCACAATTTGCTCTCAAATCGCTTTGGGTTTGCCCGAGGTACAAAAATACCGGTAAATGAAAAGAAATTGGTTTTTGTTTAAAAGAAAAAAAAATGATGAAAAAATTAAATAATCAATTTTACATGCAATCATTGAAAATTAGTATTAACGGTTAAGCGAATTTCACACTGAAAATGGGTGTCAATTGTTGGATTAAAGGAAAGCCACTCGAAGGAAAAAAAAAAAAATAAAAGAGCCAGTGAAGCAGATCGTGTTATTATTTTTGAAAGTTTTAATTTCTTTCAGTTCTTTGGTAGGAACCGGACTGGGAGGTTCGCGCTGCAAGAAATGGAAAAATTTCATTGCAGACATGTGTGAGATATGTCGAAAAGTGTGCGAAGTCCGAAAATGACGGAAGTACTCAAATGCATTCTCGTTCTCAACGTGATCTCGCGAGTGACGTCGTTTGATACTGCCTCGCGAAGAATTCAGAATCAGCAATCCGCATTGTACAGATACAAGGTTCAATATCCGGAGGCGTTCTCCAACATCAGACGTCATCTACCGCAGCGGGCCTTGAGGCTGACTCCGTCCCTGACGCTGACGCGGGACCCTTTTCACGCCCCGAACTACAGGCGGAAAAGTCGTTTTTATGTAAAAAATGTGAGGCCCGTGGCGAAGCCCGTACCTGTGCGCTACAGGTCCAGGCCGCCTCCAATTAAGCCGAGAGAGGAAAGGCCCGTGAAAACGGTGCTTTCGAACGAGATAGATGAATCGAGCGAGGAGCTCTTCGAGGCTCCAGATCGGGAGCCCGTACCTTTTGACAATGAGGAGCGTTTTCCCAGCTTCGGAAAGGGAAACATTCAAAGGCCGAATACCTACAAGAAACCTGAATTCTTGGTCGCTCCCGATCACGCAGCGGGTGAGTCAGAGCCGTGTCTGTTTAATTTTTAGACCGTAAGCAGTCAAAAAATCTCCTCGATCATAACGTGCAACCTTCCCGGCTGAGGATCGAAAGAAATATCTGGATTTATCTGAAAAGGCAGCTTATAAAATAAAAATCTTTCGGTTCTTTCATTTTCGGATATGCCGCTTACAATTAAAATTTTCATAACAGTTCCATTCAGTCAGGTTTTTGTTGCACGGATAATCAGACCTAAATTTATTCAGTTGATATAATTCTCACTCACGTTTGTTCGTGTTGCTCCAGGCAAAGAACATGGTTCCGTTCTCGTTGAAGAAACGCGAAGACGAAAATTCTTAATTTTGAATGAATAAGTTCAGTACCCGCAATCGCTCAAATTATTTGTTTTGTGGGAATCAAATTTCAGAATCATAACTGGTGTAGTCAACAATTTTGAAAATTTCAGAATCCGGTGAATCATTTACACCAATTCAAACTTATTACCAAGTCAGGCAAACTAATCAGGTGAAGCATGTACCTCAGAGCGAAGCTCTAAAGGATGCTGCGACGTTAGAGGAAGTATTGAACGCTCCCAGACTGAAAGAGCTTTTAAGAACCACGCGAGTGCGAGAGGTATGCTTATATGACCACCCGATGTTAAGCAAAATATAATTGCAGTGAGATTCGAACATTAATTTTTTGCAGACGTATTCTGAAGAAGGTTATGAAGACACCGGCTATGATCACGGAGGCCGCATCAGGCATGCGGAACATGATGAAACCTACAAGGCTCAAGATGAGGGTACGTTTAGGATTCAGGAAAATATGAAGGAAGAGGACTACGCAATGCCTGAACCGAAGGAGGACGGGGAAACTGCGAGAGTCATTCCCGTGGAGGAAGAACCCCAGGAATCAAAAATTGATCCGAGAATAGTGCGGTCGCGATCTGAAATTAGCAGAACTTCAATAGCGTACTCGACGTTGCCATCGAAATACAAGGGAGAACACAAATACTCCAGTAAAATACGTACCATAAAGCCCGGGGAGGGAGGTAAATCGAAAGGTTTTGACATTGTCACAACAGAAATGTACCCGGCTAGGTTTTGGACTTTACCAACTGTGTCCGAATCGTCGTCCGTACCGACGTCATCTAGAAATATGAATCTGTTTAGTTTCGGCTCCGGCGGAAATGTGGCAAAGACCGAATCTGTTAATGCCAAGGATGATGCTGTAGAAAAAACAAGTCCGCGTCCAAAGTACACGACAAATGCAACCTTCTCTGAAGCACCAACGAGGCACTTTCCCATTTACAGACACACAAATTCTTCCTCAAATTTGATAGAGAATGGAATGAAAAAGAGCAAGCTGAAGGGAAAAGCATTGAAGTACAATCGGTTACGCTCGAAATTCCGAAAAGAGGATGGATTTAGGTTGAACAAATTGAATTATTTAACAACCGCGTCAGAATCTGAGGGAACGAGAGCAAAACCGGGCATCGATCCTGATGGCGACAATCGAATCATCCTTCCTACAATCGGATATATAAACTCTTTGACAACGGCTCATTTCGGCAAAGAAAAGAGTACTCAGGCGAGCAACAACAACGTCCTCACGACGGCACTGAATCTTACGGAAGCGTTGAAGTACCTCCGTTTGAACAAGCAGAAAAATATTAAGGATTCCATTGCAATCGGTACCTCGCACAAAAAGGACTCTCAAGAAAGCATCGACTTAGATGAATATAAACTGCCTTTCGAACCTATGAAACTGAAAAAAGGAACCAGAAATAGAAGAGAGCTGGGGGAGAGCGAGGAAAATGCGGATAATGATGAAGCCGATAATGGCGAAGAAAAGATTCTCGATGAAAAAACTAAGGAAACGGTTAAGAATGAAAAGCTCGAAGATGAGAGAAAAGAGCGAAAGAGCTACGAAAAAAGACTTGGACATGATATAAAAAATCGCGAAAAGGAAATTTTAAAAGAGGCTTTATGGGGGAATGGAACTCAGAATGAGACGGAGATGATATTGCAGGAAAAGTCAAGTGAAGCAACGACGACAGCATTCAACCACGAAATAATGCCGGACACGGTAGAGGAGACAATAGACATCGTTAAATATCCCTTTTACTTTGCCGAAGACATACACGAAGGGTCTCCACTTCGCTATGCTACGAACCCGAAAAGCTTTCCCAAAAAGACCGGGGCGGGAATGGAATTTTACAAAAGCAGAGATGATCTCGTAAAATGTCCGGACATAGCGCCCGAACTGAAGGATATACCTAGGAGAAACGGAACTTCGGAGCCCGAGAGTCAGCACGGAAGAATCACCGGACTGGGAGATAAGATAGCATGCCTCAGGAAGAAATATTTCGACGAAGATCCGTTTGACAATCCGATTTTTAAAGAAACTGAGATAAATTACGTGGGAAAAGTGAAAAATAAATCAGTGGCAGGCGGGAGAACTCTGTCGGAAGATGCAACTGAAAAAGGCAAAAGGAGAGCTTATTCGGTCGTCGAAAACGTCAGCGAGGAACAGCTGGACGGCAAAGCGATGAAAACACAAGAAATTAAGAACGTGTCACACCACGTCAGCAACCACCATCGTCCAAATCGAACGCTCCAAATAATGGCGAAAAATCTGATTAAAGGTCCCCAAGCGTGGAACGAACGCGTAATTCCCGTCACCGAACTCGTAGACGAAGCTCCAATGACTCATCACGTCTCCTGGGGGTTGCCGTTGCCACCCCTTCGGCGGGGAGATTTTCATTCCTCCCATCGGCCTTCCGTCACATCCACCGTTCCTCCACCTCGAGATCACCTGGCCCATAACAAAATAATCATCCCTCACAACTGCATGTACGTCATCAGCAGAGTGGCAGCTCAGAACGGTCACAAAAACCTGATGATCGACTGCAAAGACGCAATATTGGTACAGGAAATCCGTAACGGCACTCGTCACGTGAAAATCATGCCGAAAATACACGATGATGCCATGCAGCGGAAAAGCTTTTACAAAAGGAGAAACGCCGAGCAATCCGACTGGATCCCCATGGTTGGATATGCTTTTGTGCCCGGGAAAAGCAAGAGCCCTGGCAGAAGAAGGGGCAAAGCAGACGTCGTCCGGAAAGATGAGAGAAACTGGAAGGGAATCGACTTTGGAGCCTCGTTCAGAAAATCAAAATCGGAATCGAAGTCAAACAAATCGGACAAACCGAAGAGGCAAAAGCGAGCTGCAGTAACCAACTACTTAGAACGGACGTTAAACCGCGGGAAGGAGACTCGAAATCCGCAGACACCGTTAAAGTCGGGCTTGAGAGAAATACTGAACCATCTCCGAGGAGACAGGCACAACGTCAGGCTGGAACCAAGACCGTTTCAAAAATCGGAAGAAGTGGAACCGGCTGCGATGGGCAGTCAGTACCTGCAGGGAAATAACGGACAAGAAATGGTGTACATAAGGATCGACTCGTCCGAAGTCGGGCACTGGGTCGTGGAGCGGGCGGAGGAGGACGTCGCGAAAGGCGCTGCGGAAAAACCTCGGAGGAGGCGGAATTGAAAATTGTAAAAGCCACAGGAAAAATTATAAGCTTTATTTTAGAAAACCGAGTCGATTCCTTGCACCAAATCTTTCAGGCATGCGACCAGTCGCACTGCGGGAAGGCCCAGGAAAAATCGTCGGCTGCAGAGGGCCAACCCAGACTCGCGATAATGTACAACGAGAGGAGAAACCCAAACTGCACGAATCACGTCTGTAGCGCGAGGGGTATTTTAGAGTGAGATTTTGTACGAGGGGATGATTGCTGCTTCGATTAAGGCCACCCCCACCCCATGTCATGCGGGGTTCAAACCTTACCGAAAGCTTAGTTTCATATCTTGCCGGTAAAGTGTTCGCAGAGGCTGAAAACGTGAATAAAGCAAATGGCGCTTGAAACGGAAACGAATTGTTGGATTTTTCACATAAAACTGAATCATGAAACCAAGTTAAAGAAATTTTTTCACCGAAATGAAAGGCAATGTCGAATATTCATCCAGCAGAACGATTTCAACTTCTGGTTGAACTTCATTTATATAATTTACCGCAATTATCCGTCTGTGGAATCCAGGAGCCGTTACTGCATGACCCAGTGGAAATACCCCACGCGCTTTGCCGCTCTCCGGGTGCTCCCGAGTACGGCAAATGCATGCACGAACCTGCACTCTTCCAGTCGGTCTGACCACAACCGGGAAGTCGATAATGCGGAATCCCCTAAAAAGGCCCGTGTGCAGGAGTTGAAAAACGGGGGGGGGGGGGGCGCGTTTAAGAATCCAGAGCAAAGCCGCTTGCATTTTTATAACGGAGCGCAAAACATGGATTTTGCGGGGCGCAAAACGTTCCGTAAAATCGAGAAAAAACGCAGCCTTTTTTTTTTTTTAATTTTTTTTTTTTTAAAGCTGCGATGCAATTGGCGGAATTATTTTTCGAAGCGACAGCGATTCGCTGTCGGCACTTTTTCCGTGCTCAAACGTCAGCGTTGCACTGGAAGACGTTTGCTCCGATCGGAATTTCCATCAGTTGCACAGAGGAATTCCTCTCTCCGCGCTTTTCCCTCAGCGATGGCGGATCGTCCTGCGCGGCAAAACAAAAAAATATATTTAACGCGGGTTCTCAAATGCGTCACGTAAAAATTTGTAATGCGATTTACTAATCCGGTCACGCATTTGATGTGTCTCCCTTCATCGGGGTGGGGGTTGCAGGGGTTGGGGGGAAGAAAAAGAGCGGGGAAAGGGGTAGCGCGAACAGCCGAATAAAATTTCGCTCGCCCGAACAATTTGAAATGTTATCCTCCTTGCTTTATTTGCCTGCAACGAAAATGGCAAAAACCTGAAGAACAGCAAGAGTTGGGAGAAATTTTTTTTTTTTTTTTTTTTTTTACATAATAAATATCTCGCCTTTTTCATTTCGATTGCAGGTACACTTATGCTTTGATCTTTCCAAATACATAGGTTTGCAAATGATAAAATGTTAGGTTAGGTCCTTCCCGTAAATATGTATCAATATTTACATTTTAACACGAGTCGCGGGTCAATTTGAAAATTTTATTGTTTTACGCAAATTTAAACAATATGAAATTCCTCTCTGATAAATAACACAATTTTTCTCAATCGATTCACAATTCTGTGTGTAACGAAGGTGCGCGCATATGTATTTAATGTTCTAAATAGGTCCAACTGTTGCGCTAATTTGTACGTTTAAACTTTAACGATGGCCATTGGCGTTCATCTGAGGATGGAATCCTTGAATATGTCCCGTCAACACCCGAAAATTTTGCCCCAAGCAAGCCTTAATTTTGTTCTTTCTGATACATATTAGCCTTGGAAGTGGTTTGTATCACAGGAAATGTTTAAGATTGCGAATATGAAGGTTCATTTTTTTTTTTCCTTGCGATGCTGTTATTGAAAGAATAGAATGAGAAAAGAATTCAAAGCGATTTGTTTTTTTTTTTTTTTTCATGTACATCCACCAGGTACAACCGTAGGATCCGCCAATTCCGATGTATGAATGCTTTTTGCTTCGTTGGTATTATGGAAATTTCTACTGACAGGGCGTAGGCTTGTTTGTTTAATTCCAACCAATGTGCAGGGAACATATTTTTTTTTCCGCGCGCGGGACGCCAATCCGGTCGAGGCTGCGGGAGTGGACCCGGTGAACCCGAGCCTTCGTATTGCGGAGACGAGCGGGAACGCGGCAAGCGGGTGGGAAGGAGGAGGAGCTCGAGCAGCAGGAAATTTTGCCGCCGCTTGCGCCGGGTGCGGCAGGCCCAGGCGAGGAGGACGCCGGGTCGGATGTGCCAACCGCGTCCGTGCAATTTCGAACGTTCTCGAAGCGCCCCGAAGCTCCTGACATTTTGTCCAAGGCCTCGGATCCGACCGAGGAGACTTTCAGAAAGGTAGACTCTTTCGCTTAGGATAATAAATCGTCCCGCGGCGTCGGCGGGTTTCGCGAGTGCCCCGCCGCCGAGGTGGACGCGCCAGAAGTTCGCGCCAAGAAGCGACGCCTCGTGCGCGGCCGGGAAAAAACAATTAATTTTCGAGCGGAGTCAGCGCGCCGGCGACGCGGCAAAGGTTTGCCGCGGCAGGTCGCTTTGGCCGTTTCAGGCGCGGCACAAGCTCCCGTCCGAGTCGCAGGCACCGGCAAGTAGGCTCCATCAATATTTTTTATTAATTGGTTGCCATTTTTTTTTTTTTTTTGCTGCCAGCAAGATCTTTCCGGTAGCCGATGACTCGGCTGAAGTAGTTCACGTTTCACTTCCGTGCCTCGACAACCGTTCTTTCGGAATTGTTCTGCATAAATGAATTTTCAGCACTTCTTCGGCAGATCGAGTTCAACGTCATCTTAATAATTAGCCTGCTTGCTTTTGTATACTAATTTGCATCAAGGTCAGGTTCGCGTATTCCAAAACAATTGATGCTCACTCTTCGGAACCGTTATTAGCAAATGCCAGTTCGATATTGCCTTCGTCGTATCTCCGCGATGGACTCCACGGTTTTGGTAAGTTTTCTTGAGACAAACTTATTTGTTGCATTTTCAAAGCAAATTATTTAAGCGGCGATCTGCCTCGGCATTAATTTTTTGTCTGAGCCAATTCGAGACGATGCCTCGGAGGCGCAGGTTTTTTTTTTGTCAAACTCTCGCGCAGATCTTTACGTTAAAATTCGATCAAAAATTCGAATTTTGAGATGATCCTTCACGGCTGGCCTTACTTGTCACACGTATAATTTCTAAAAAATTTCAATAGAACCTGTAAATTAAGCTTGAATGATCGACAGCAGACGAAATTATTATGATAGTACATATGCATCGGATGCAAAATCAATGACAGGGGGAAAATTGAAAAAAAATTTGAATTGTACATGAATACGAAAATATAAAAGCGGTGCGTTTACGGAATATGTAATTTTTATAATCAAATATATTATTATGTTACGTTCGTGAAAAACTTTTCTATCAAATGCAACTTGTTATTTCATGCAAAGGAAAATGATCGAAATCAATGTCATTTCTAATCATACGCCAGCGTCAATGGATTTAAAAAATGACAATAGCCAGTTTTGTATTGTATTTTAATAAATATTATTAACATTGTTCTGTCTTTTAGACTTTACTGACCGCATTTCTGCTCTTAACGGGTTCTAAATGTGTGCCTGTGCCTGACAGTGCGGGTATAATTCCTTTGGAAAATGGGTTAGCCTACGGTAAGTACGTGAACGTTTGACAAATTGCATAATCAAAGAAATTCAGGTGCCGCGATTTAAAAGCACGCGCGCAGATCGCTTTCATGTGATTCGTCAGCAGGACAGCACATTGCTTTCTCTGCTGCACGGTGGATTTTTTGAGGATTTATCGTGAGCCACGATAACCGCTGTCGCAGAGATACAAAACAGACCGAAGCAGAAAAGCGGAAGAGCGCATCGACGCTTTCAAACGTGAATGCTGCCGGCAGAAATATAAAAGTGAATTTGAATTTTCATATTCGAACTAGAAAGATAAAAAGAAAGAGAAATAAATTTTCTTTAAGTAAAGATTTTTTTATTAATGGCCGAGATTGGCGACTTTCACCGAGTAAAATGAAACTGTGCGGTCCGCTTTGCCTGGTCAAATGAGAGATTTTTCGTATCATACAAGGCGGAGAACGCAGTTGTTGGCCCCCGTGTCAACAAAATATCAAAGGATGGAAAAAGTTTCTTTATTCCTGGCAAGGTATACACCCAAACTGCGCGATGGCATTTACGTCTGGGAACAGGAAATCGAATCAGGTTTTTCTTTCATCTCCCAGTGGTATTTACACTCGGAGTGTACGAACCCGTTGGATCGGGTCATAAAGTGCAGGCTGTTGCGGGATCAAACCCGATATTTTGTGACTCACGAGCAAACTCTGATTAAACAGATGATGGGAAAAGAATGAAACCTGCCTTTGAGGCAACAATCCGAATGATAAGGTACGGGGGGGGGGAGGGGAAAAATGCACAACACAATGAACACATCATGCGAGGCACTGGAAGAAGCTGCGGGAAGAAAGGTTGAGAAAAGTAAACGAAGGGAAATCAAGCCTCATGCATTTAGCAAGTGTTTTGTGATCCATCACATATTCTTGCGTTTTTCTAGGTGGGATACCCTACGGCAGCGTTTCGGGACAGCTTTCCGATTACTTTGGACCGTATGAACCGATCCTTCCGCACGGTCGAAAAGCCGATTTCAACGACAGCCACCTGCAGCACCTGTAGCTTTTGAGGTATTCAGAATTCATATGACGTATAAGATAATAAAATGATTTCCTTCCTCCGTCGGCCTGTTTTCTTCTCGTGCTCCTCGACGATTTTTCACTTTTTGAGACATTTAGCTTAATCCGGGGACGAAAATGTTTAAATTTTCAATGGCTCAGTGTTACCCTCTGCGGATAGTTGTCCTCATCCATCTTCGAGCGTTTATTTGCTTAGCGTGATACTGACATGGTCAGGCATTGACCTTAGTGTCCACCATTATTATTCGATTCCCGGAGAAACCGCAAGTGATAGGACAACTCATTGCAACTTTTTAATGATAGGAAATTTCATTTCACTAGAGTGTAACATTGCCGGGGGGTGTTCACTTCCGAATTCCACTTCCAATCGCAGAAGACGTTTGTCTGACTATTAAACTGAATATAAAATGTGTATTTGCGTGGTGACAGCTCATTCAAAAGTCACATTTTGTGTTGCAATGAATTATTTTACTATTATTTTAGTTTTTACAGCTCTGTCAGTAAATGCTTATGGCAAAGCAGGTGAGTCTGTCTTCATTTCTTTTCCTGATCCACATATGGAATGGGGTATTTAAAACAATATATTAACGTCGATATTTATTATCCAAATCTATGATTTTAGTGGTTTAATCGTCACCGGCGTTTATCTGCAACATTATCATTGCATTTTTTTATCTGATACGAACAAATGAATCGTTCATTTCCATTATTCAGTTATATTTCAAATCTATGTATTTCTTCGCTTAAACGGATGCATAATTATTTATAATTTTCACTATAGTGGTTAAATGAAGATTTATTCAAAGTTCATTTCAAATCAAATAAAGTGACTTGCAAACGAAAAACTAGCAATTAAGAATTTAACTCGATTTAAAATGATCATTATTCACAGGTCAAGGCATTATTTGTCTTATTATAAGTAAAAGGTTGAAAATTTTCAATCCTGAAAAAAACTCTAAAAAAAAAAAAAAAATGTTATGAAAATTTATCACTTTGGTTAAATTATGAAAATTATTCACAGGGAACACCGCAGTGGAAGAGACCAGCAGTAAAAATGTGACATATTCTGATTCAAAACGAGCTCCTTCCGCAGCAAAAGGCGATGAGTCGCCTTCCAAGTCCAGACCTGGAAAAATATACAGCGATCTAATCAGAATATCTAACAAGCAATCATCCGACGCATTCAAATACGACACAGCATCCGGGAACGAAGAAACAGATTCGAAAACGACTCAGAGCGAACATCCCGAATCGAAAATACTGATTCTGGATAACGGAAGAACATACGAGGTGAACCAATATCCGTTTCGATCACCCAACCCGCATCTCAGTTCTGCTGTTGGGGCCATATCAGCGCATATCATCAGACAGGCACAAGAAGAATACATTCCGTATCCACCAAATGGAAATCCACAGGATTACATAGCCTATCGCGGGCAAGGATATGCTGATGAATCACCCTTGACCGATACCTACGAAAGAGCCAGTAAAGCCGGATACGGACATTTTGTCGATCGCAGCACTGATCACTATCAAGAAATTCCCGACCATTTCAATCACTATCGGCATGGTTGTTATGTGAATCCCAGCTTTTATCCAGAGAATATTGGTAGATTTGAGAGAGAGAGTTTAGATGAGAGAAACTTTGGCAGTAGAAGGAATAAAGAGCCTATTAAAAGGCATATTCCGCCTTCTTTAGGTCAGTCCGAGCCTCGATCGTATAAATATTAAAAAGAAAAAAAAAAAAAGAAAAATACTAAAGATGATATAAGTTTTCCACCTCGTTCTAACTTGTAAGTCGAAACGGTCCAAATAAAATATACTCTTAGAATATGTCGAAATAATTAAACACTTGGAAAATATGCTTGCAAGAGAAGCTGGGGTTCTGCTCAATATTTTCAAGTAAAAAATAATTTGCTAAATTATCTTTTGAGGAATTCCCATTTAATGTATTTGAAAAGATCTCTTCTGCTTTGCCAAATGCACCTTATTATATATTCATATTTGTACATAAAAAAAGAAATAATGATTATAAATAAATAACTTTAATTCATTAAATATCACTTGTTTTTTTATTTTCAACCATCTCATTGAACTTCCATGAAATCCCTAAACATCCGAAATCTGCAAGAATGAGATCTTACCATTAAATGATAACTGTGTCACACACACAAATAACAGTACTTATGTAAAGGCAGTGGAGGAAAAATAATCGTCCCATAGAGTGAAAAGAAATGGTTTAGCCATTTCTTGAATTGAAAATTTAGTAAAAATATAATTGAACTATATGAAAACTTAAAATATCTGCAGCACAGTTTTTAATCATCATTATATAAGAAAATGAGAAGGATCCTTCAGAGGGTAGTGGTAAAATATTAAATTCGCTGGTGTCCAGCTTCCTCCTTGATATTGCTGTAGTGATGCACAAGAATTAAGATTTATAACGAGGGGGTTTATTTTAATCTTGATGATCGTATCTGCATTTTAGACATTACCTGTCGCTATTATTGTCTTGTTAAAACTAAAATGAAAATGTTACTAAATTATTGTTATTCGAGATGGAATATTCTTCCAAGCGAATGTTCTCTAAAACGTATCGCAACTTTTTGCATGAAAGGAGAATATTCCAGCCTCGAGCTTAAGGATTCTAACCGATTAAGTGGATCAGGAAGGCGGTCGGTTTTTTATTCTTAAATGACAATTATGGATAATGTCTAACACTCTATTAAGGCGAATAACAGAGGAAAAAGTGAGGAACAACACTCCATGTTTATGGTTGTTATCAGCTTACCAGGTCAAGCATATCTTTTATCGACGAAAATGTTGATAAAAGCTAATCTCATACACTATTAACGAAAGTATTTTTTGAACATCCCCGAAAGTGTTCACAACATAATAGCTAATTAGTTTCTTTTTATTGACGGCTTCATTTTTTAAGTATTACATTGATGCTGGTTTTAAAAATTAGTTGAAAATCCATTAAGCTAAATAGTAATTGATGTAACATATTTCTATTAGATGACGGGTGCTACATGGTTTATGACTATCGTGACTAAGAACAAAGATCGCAAGTCAGTGGGAAACCTCTTCTTCCTCAAATATTAAGCAAAGAGTTAAGAAGTCCAAAGTGCAGTTTAGCTCAATCTCTAAGGTGTGCTGTTTTCATTTCCAACAGCTTCTTATTTTACATGGCAATATGCTACATTGATTTCGGCAAACAATACAAAAAATAAATATCGGTTTTGAAGGTTTTCCTTTAATCCAAGTATGCAGTCATTCAGTTTAAATTCGATGGAGTTTTTGTTTTTTTTTTTACTTTAATAGTTTAACCTGTAAATGTAAAAACATTTTCTTTAGAAAAGGTTTTATCCATTACGGTATTAGAAACGTAAATTATTACCTTTGGTTTTTTTAAGCACAAAACGCTATAATAACAATAATAATAATGATAGTAATAATGATAAGTAAAGTGGATGTTTGGGAACGTAATAGTATGGTTCCACTGGTTTGTTCTCAGTTTAATAGACGGATGTCTTCTTTATGAGAATGACAATCCGTGCAAATATATCAATCATTTTCAATGGTTCCAATGCCTTCTTGCTAAGATAAACGACCTTTTCCTTTTACTCAACTTGTATTGTATAATATTATAATTTTTCTCATGATTTCTTTTATTGCAGTTTAGCATGTCGCAAGATTTTGCATTATTGAGGCGGAAATGGCCTGATTTTCGCTACATATTCATCTAAATCCATAAAGAATCTTTGGGAATCACCACTGGTAAAGCAGATCGGGATTACGCATAAAAGGCATTTACAAAATATCGAATTTTGAATCTGATTTTCTTTCTCTTCTGCTCATAAAATTATTTAATGGTTTGCTTTGCATCAAACATATCAATTAAAAGTATTTATAAAATAACGATTATGACACACTGATAAAATAAAAATGACAAAATAACTGATTTGACACATTTATGCAACGTTTATGAGCAATTAAAATTAAATTCCAAAATTAAATGATCTTGAAGATGGAGCACATTCACATTTCACGAGTCATATTTTATGACAGACGAAAAATACTGATATCAATAATATTAATATCAACAATGATATAAGTGAGAACTTAATGTTAAAATACATATGTGGTTCTTAGGTTGCAGACTTTTTTCATTTCAAAAAATAAGTGCAATATATTTGGTTGAAATGATTACATAAACCTGTTATTTATTTTTAAACTAAATGTTTATACATGTATATTGTTTACTTAAAAGTATTTTCGAAACTTAAGCAGTTAAATGATGTGAGTCTAGACCAATTGATTAAGATTTTGTAAATGCAGAAATGAAAATGGAGAGAGTTTTTATATATCTTAAAAATTTAGTTCGGGAAATATATTGCAATAAAGAATATACGTGAAAAATTTAAAAAAGGAGTGTTTGAAGAACAATGGAAAGGCCGACCCGATCTAGCAGAAGTATGTCATTTGCCAAAAAATAATAAAAATAATTAATAATAATAATAATAATAATAATTAATAATAATAATAATAATTTGATTTAAACAGTTTTACAGGAAAATTTTTATCTTATATATTTTTTATTTTTACCTAATATTACATTTAAATAGTATGCTTCAGATATGTATGTGAATTTCTAGGCCTATTTTATAAAAATAGTTTATAACTATAATGTCTTGTGTATAGTTTTCATATAGTTCAACAAGGATGTACCATGCACGCATTGAAAGACCATGAAATACATGTTTATTCCTACGTGACGTTTCCTATTCTTCCTTGTGTTATCACAAGGAAACTAATTAAATTTAAGAAAAAAGTGCAATTAAAAGCATTGTAATATTTATTTTTTCACAATAATGTAACGACACTAACATTTTTTTAAATTATCACAAATAATTTTGGCCGAAACCTCATTACTTGCAATATCATTGTCCGCCGTTAATTATGAATCACTCTACCATGAATAAGAAACATGCCCCCGAGCATCTGAAATCTAAATAACCTATAAAAATAAACATTATTAAAGACGATAGATTTTTGTCCAATATTAAATAGATAGAGGTTTAACAATTGCGTTTAATTGACAATATTTTTATTGTTTCAGCTGTCAAACAGTGTTTCTATATTAAAGCCTGCTTGTTAGAGCTATTCATCGCTCTTTTAAGATATGTGTTTGCTTTAACATTTGAGGGGATGACAATGAAGCTGTTGTTTCACGTTGCGTTTATTATCACATAGTAACTTTGACCCAATTGACCAAACTTAAGTCCCTAATTAATCGTGCTCTTCATTGTAAGCGAAAATAATTATACTGTCATAATGAGCGGACTAGAATGTGTTAATAGTGGATATTTCTAGACTAAGGGTAGATGCATGCATTTTCTTGAAGACCTCTTTTTTCTCATGTAAAAATTGTAATATTTCGTTGTATATCAATCCTCCCAAAATGTCTCTTGGAATATAAACAATTTGTTGTTAATCATTGCTTGTTTTTTTTGTATCGTAAAATGAGAGTTAATGTTTTATTGATATTTTTGCATAATCAAAATTGATCCATATTGTAATTTATGGACGTTCAAATGTTAAAATTTTTCCTCATTCTTGACAATATCAGAATTATTAAGGTTCACTAGCAGTACTGAACAATTCTTTCCGATTCTGCCGAAAGCTTCGCCGTGAAATAATTATTAAATTTTAAATATAAATTCTGATTAAATATCTAATAAGGATTTTATTAAGAAAAGATGCCATACACGTCTGTAGTATATTTTGTTTATTTCCAGAGAAGTATAAGCATAGAAAATAAATAATAATAATACTTTATGGGTAGTTAAGTTTAAAAAATTTTGAAAAGTTATATTCTGCTTTCAGTTATTGCTATTTTTAGAAAGGAAGTGCTAATTTTGTGTATTTCACAGATAAATAATTTCTGCTTTGTTGAAAACTTTATCACGGATGAAATAAAAATTCCACCTGAAAAATAATCGTACTATCAAAACTTGTAGATGGAGATAACGTGTTCATTTTTCCATGTCAATATATTATTAAAATCAATGAATATTTAAAGATTATTGGCGTAATAGATTAGAACAAGAATAAATACGTAGTAAAAATTATAAATATACGTAAATAAATATACGTAATAATACGTAATAAAAAAAATAAATATACGTAAATAAATATTGATAATTGATACTGTTTTACTGCTGATGGTTAGTGACAATACAGATTTATGACCAAATATTTGATTTATAGTAAAACTAACTTGTTTTGCTTTCTTTATAAAATTGACATATTATATGCAAAATTTCATTCTATTGAAATTCGATTATTTCATATGCTGCATTGGTATATGAGATTTTTATATATAAGTTTTTAATGATTTTAATTTATAAATATATAATATGTATATAAGTATATAAGGCTTTCTATAGACACATATGAAAAAAATCAGTGACTTTATATATATATATATATAAACAAATTATATTTGCTTTTTTTTATAAATATAGAATTACTGAATGGTATAATTTTCGTTGAAAAAAAATAAGACGAATTTTTAAATTATATTACAAATGAGATGTATATATATATATATTTATATTATTTATATATATATATACTTATATAAATGGTTCTAACATTTGAAAAATCAGTTTAATTAATGCAATATTTATAGCAGTGATTGATGATTACTTTAAATTAATAAAGGTTATAATTTATTACGCAATCTGTTGGAAAACAAAGCAGCTTTCTACATTTAATGTTAGGGATGGTGCAATGCTCTTGAAATCTGCTGTAAGCAAAAATTATAAGTTGTGCATTTCAGTAATTTGGATGGAAACCATAAAGGATTAAACTTTGTCGCAGGCATTATTTTCTGAAAATCTCCGTGCAACTCTCAGAAGGTATCTTCGACATCGTCTAAGATTGACATGAAATCCGCCAAAAATAATTGCGATTATGGGCTTATTGTCAGTTCAAAAACCTAATTTTACTGATTAATTAGCTGAAATGTAACCTTGTCTCCGTTATACATGAATATTATGCAAAAATATTCAGAAATTCGCAGGATATTAAAAATTAGTTTTCATTCACTTCAATAATTCCTTTGTGGACTTGGATGCATCCTATGTTTAGTTTGCGATGTGACAATATATTTCGGAGGTCTGGATATATTTCCCACGCGAAAGTTACGCTAAAAATGTGTCCTTAGCTATCATATATATATTGAGATTTGTTATTGGTAGCACATAGTAAAGTTACCTAAATCATCGAGTTAAGGTTTTTACTCTCCGAAAAAAAAATGGCTTTGGCTGACAAAGTTGTAAGTAACAATACTTATTTAGTATATCTACTGAACTCTGAATATCTGAGTTATGTTATCTTGCGCCAAAGTTTTTGGTGTTCTTCGATTAAAAGTTTTTCCTTAAAACTTAAAAAATTTTATAGTATAATTTAAAGATTTTTCATTTCGAACTGTGGCCTTACTTTTGTTAAAATTATTTTGTAACTTTTTATGAATCTTTTCTGGTACTTTTCTCTTGACATATCGCATAATTTAAAAAATTTTTTACGCATGAAAATTTTGACTTATCCAAAAATTTATGCATGCCATATATACACTTTCATGTTCAGACATTCAAATTTCGATGAGATTAACATTAAATTACTGTATTAAGTATACTGTCTATAATTCTAGTATTTTAAAGGGGATTGCTGTTTACTTAGATCTGTTAATTGCTAAATAACTTAAAATAGAAATATTTCTGTTTGTTATGTTTAAATTTAGAATTTTTATAGTAAAAGTAAAGGTTTATTAAAGAAAATACTCATCTGTAATTTTAATATTTTCAGGCTTTCTTAGCCATCATTTTATTCTGTATAATATCGGAGGGTTTACGACTCACAAGAGCAGCCCCTGCCACAGCAGAAAAGGGAGATCTCCAAACTGCTAATTCCTATGGTTTTGGTTACGGTTTTGGCTATCCCTATGCCTACGGCTTATACGGTTATGGGTATGGCTATGGGTATCCATATTACGGTTACTACGGAGGTTATGGATACCCTTTCTACGGCTAAGAAAGGAGTAATATAAGAATTTTTTATGTCATAAATTTTATTTAAAAATATAACAGTTTTCATGGCAGATATTTTATTTTCGATAACGAATTTCATTGATATTTTTTTATTATGAAAAAAATTTTACATTATGATAATTCTGAACATACTGGTGGTTTTCTCTTTTACTAAAAACCTAAAATTATATGGAATTATATAACTTTGACACAAACGGCAAATCGGGTTTATTATTAGATGTTAGCATTGATGCCTGTAAAATCATAAATTTTTCTGTTAATTTAAAAAGTGAGTCTCTAAAATATTTTTATTTATTAGTGGTCAGTGATTGTAACCGAAAGTACATGAACAACTTTCAACTTGAAATCTTTTAAAAGTCCGTCAGTAATGTAAAATAACTCAAACAGTTTGTTTTTTTCAAAATATTACAAATAAAATAACTCATAAAAAATTTGAAAGCAATTCCTCAATTTTAAAAATTTTGCCGAGAACTGCGGAATAAAATCAAAAAAGAGATTTCTTTCGGATTAATAAAGCTGTTTATTAATTAATAACGAAAATTTCTTCATCGGTTTAAATTAGCAACTTCTCAATACTTGCTATCAGCGAACTTCGTATTATGTGAAAGACCAACTGATTTGAAGAAATTGAGAGTCACCAAAGACCAAAAGAAATCAAAACCTGGTGAAAGACCAAAAGAATATTTGAGAGTCACAAAAGTATAAGATACTAGAATTGGAAAAAATTTTTTCTTAGTTAAGATAGATTAGATGTTTGAAATTTTTTTGCTGTCTATTTTGGAGCAAAAAAAAATGGAATAAAATACTGACCATTTTAAGCGTTCAACCATCTAATATTTCATATATATCACAAAACATTACAAAGTAACATATTAAATTCGGGTTTTCTAATCTGGAATTTACGATGACATTTCCGAAATACTATACATGTATATATAATATAAGGATTAGAAAGAAAACAAATCTTCAAAGTCTCATCAAAATGTTGGTATAAAAGATATAATTGAATGTGTTACTGAAATATTAACATTAAGTAAATGTACCAAATAATTTGAGAAAAAATTTATTTCACATGTGCACAAAATTTATTAGAAATATGGTGTTCCGAATGACAAACATGACGAGTAAAATAATATAAAATAAAATTCAAATAATAAAAGACTTTTTAAGTTAAAGAGTATAACATAGACAAAGGTCAAAGCTCCGCAATTTTAACAACTACTAAAAATTAGTTTTAAAGTAACAAATTGAATGAGGAAAAATTAAGTTAAAACCTGAATGCAATTATTAGAAAATTATGTTGGCTAAAAATTTTTGGATATCAGAAATATAAATAATACAGGTCTACATTTTTAGTCCGTAATATGAGTTTTTTTCAAAACTAAATGGTTCACATGATGTGACAGAGGCAAATAAATAAATAAATAAAAATTACGGTTTCCAAAGTAAGTGCTTCAAATGATCAATTGCCTTAATCTTAGGGTGAATCTTCTTATAAAAATATTTATAGGGTGAGTTAAAAACCTAAGATCCGCAATGCTAACGAAAAAACTGAATAAAGTCAGACTTCGATATCATGACTGTAGCAATTTATTGATATTATGTGGCGAATTAATGAATTTTATTGCAACTAGAAATGAAATGACGGGTATGGCGTAGATAAATTACATTAGGTTGAAACCATTTGAAAAACCCTGAATATTCTATAGAAAAGGTCAATGCCAAAGCTGACACAACATATCTTAGAAATCAGACAAATATAATTAAAAAAAGCGATATCAACGAGCCAAAAACAACACTAAGAATCGTGTTCATGAATTGACACTTTGATAAAAGGTATAAAAGCTCAGGTTTGAAAATTATTTCAGGCAATTCTTTTCAGCTAATTTAACTAAGATGTCTTTTTTCAAGGTAAGATAGACTGAGTTACAACATCTAAAATTAATAAAAATCGCGGTACTTGCATGTTACACATGTGTTGTCCTGTATTGTCGGGGTCAATAAAAACGTGTCTCTTGCTGGAACTCCAGTCCGAGGATCTTTATTGGGTTCAGGATTCTAGTGAGCTCGAGAATGTTGGTTCCTTTGTAGAGTTCCTTTTGAGGGAACTTATTCTGGCTATTTTCATTCCGGAAATTCCTTTTAAACATTCTGATAGACTAATGAAGTTTCTCAGGACGCCGAAAGCAAGCCAGGAGTTGCTGATCCGAACAGGCAAGGTAGAGGCTCGGGAAATCTAACTGTAGATCAAGCACTTTAACGATCGCTTAATGTCCATTATTGCTACCTGAATGAATAAGCTTTTCTCCGCAAATATTTACTCCTACTTCTCCTTTGATTCGCGATAATTCTAACAAAGTAGTTGCCTTAATTAGAATATACATTCCTTCAGAACATAACAAGACATATCTGATCTGCTGCTACAGTCCTCTTTTTATAAAGACATTCTCATAAGGATCTGGAAAACTTTATACATTCTTTCGTTTCTTAAATCGTATAAAGACTCTCCAGCAGCGAGTCTCTGTCCAAATCCCATCTCCATGCTTCCTGGTATTCATAGGAAGTCAGGAAAAAGTAAGTAAATGAATATCTACTAGAGCTTGTATTTCGTCTCCGGACCAATTCGCTAAAGTATGGGTCAGGGCACTAATAAGCGGGATTGGTATCGCCTAAAAATATAGGAAAATGCGGCAAATCACATTATAGATGCGACAATATAATTTAGTAATGTGTCTTTTGATCTGGTATTGTCTTAATATAGCATTGATAAGGTGCGAGAGACGTGTCCATAACTCCCGCAAGACATTGTATTAATTTCGAGCAATATTTTATGCATCGAAGAATTTGTTACCTCGAATCGAAGTCTACTGATTCAATGTAGAGGAGAATTTGGTTCTCGTATGACTCCATGGAACTTCCTCTTCTCGTATCTTGCATTTAAAAGTCAGATCATCGGATCTGGACTTGCTTAGTTATACCGATAATATTGTGGCGTGCAAAGTTTATGGCTCAAAATTTATTGTGAAGATTACATCAGGTATGTGCGTCTTTTCTTAAGGGACTTCAGCTCATCTGCTGAGAGTTCGATCCGAAAAACATTTCTGTATTTACTAGCCAAGTCACGTTGGTTAAGCAGGACAAGAGGATGGATTAAATTAAGGAACATCTCCCAAGGTGATGCTTTTTAACGTTGTAGAATTTGTGCTCGGAATTTAAGTATTTCGAAATGGTGCTTGAAAAAAAGTTTTAATTTTTAAGATTATCACGTCTGAATATGAATGGAATAGAATTCTCGTGGTCTTGATAGAATTGTCTAGTCTGAAATTGAAAACTGAGGCGGCCAGGAAAAATTATAACATGGATTGGTAGTACCGATGGAAGGATATATATATATAAAACTACAATTCAGCCAAAAAATATTCGATAACTCTTTAATCTTACCGAAATAATTCTTCTTTAGTGAATACTAATATTTCTTTTGCATTTTTACATATATTACATAGTCATCAGAAAAGGAAGACGTTCTACTTTTATACGGCAGTTTTATATATTTTGCAGTTGAGAGTCTGAGCACTTCGGATGTTAACGAGCCGGTTATTGACAAAGTCGCTGAGCACGGGATACTTATAATCCCTCCTTTAAAACAAATATAAATTCCCCGGCTCAGAATACCTGGGTTGGGAAAATTAAAAAAGCTAATAAGAATATTTTAGTAAAATTAACACTCACTAGGTTCCTATTATTGTGGTCTTGATCGGCGTAATATGTTGCTGTTACGTTCTTGGACAAATATATAATGAAAAAGATGGATACAGCAGAATACATGCCACACAGAGTAGATATCCACCAAATTTACACATGCCTGCATACGTCACATATGATCCACAAAGAAAAGAATGGCAAAAGGAAGGAAAATATGAAAGGTAAGTGTTGGATGGGAAAATTTGATTCCAAATTTTACGAGAGATTCATTCGTCATATCCGTTTTCACTGCAGTCAGAATATCAGACAAAATGAAATGGGAAGATATCGAAAAAACTCGCACAAGGATGATGAACCTCACAATCATCGCCGAAACCATCATGGCCCTTATGGTTCGCATGAAAGAAATCATCAGCAAGGTAGGCTAAACAATAAAAAGGAGAAACAATCAAATTACCGACAGCACCGTAATCCAAATGATGCGAGGAAAAGAAGAGGAAATGGAAGAATACAGAATTATTAAAGCGAAAACAGCGAGAAAAATTGTAGATAATTTAGATTTATTCTTAATTATTTACGAGCTCAAAAGTTCTGAAAAAATAATTAGTTTAATCACAGTCATGGATATCCCGAAAAATAAGGGCAAAGAAATAATGGAAGACAAAGAAATCGTAAAATCTGCAGAACCCTGTTGTAAAGTAAGCAAAGCTTAAACGAAAAGAGCACCCGGTCTTTCGGCTTTCAAAAATAAAAGAAAAAATGAAAGAAAACCAACTGAACTGTAAGCTAACCTTATTTATTAAGTAAAGTCAAAAGGAGTAATCCTGGCTTCCACAACCATTTGCCTGTCCTCCTCTTATAATTTATTTGATTACTATTCAATAAAGTTCCATATGCATCAAAAGAGATTTTCGTATTTTACTTTAACCTCTTCGATTTATTTGCTCAAAAGAAATTTGGGAATTAATCACAATTCGGCAAGAAGTATGTTATTTGGTATAAATGTTAATTTGATTTGAACATTTAAAATTGACAAAAATAATTAACAAATTTTATTACTATGATGAACCGCACATAGTGAACTAGAAAACGTAGATTCTTTTTTATATGAAGAATAAATTTGACTTTTGATTATAAAGTAGTAAAATTTTTTTCTATATATCGCACAACATAACAATAAGTGCAAATAACACTGACATTTGGTTCGGCATACATAATTTAAAAGATTTGGAAAAAAGTTAACATTAGATGGAAAAAGGTAACAAATATTTATAATCTTTTAGTTAAAAGTGAATGTCTAATTATAATGCAATAACAACAATTTATATTAAAATTTGTATTCTCATCGTAATTTAATTTTTCATTTCTTTATAATCTAATTATTTAGATTTAATAGTTCATATTCTTGTTAAACACCATTAAACCCCATACTTTTTTAAATTTTTAGGCACAGACTGTTTTAGCAGTAACAGTTTCAAATATTATAAATTAATTTATAATTTAAAATTTTACAAAATGTTAGCGATGAGAATTTTTAGATAAAACGATATTATTTATGCAGCCGTGTTATTGGATCTATATAAGACATTTAATTTGTTCAAATGAGTTTTTTATAAAGAAATTATTCTTCTTATATAAACGTAAAATAACAATGTAAAATAATTTTTGGAAAAGCTCATTATAATTCAGAAGAATGCTTATTTTCATGTGAGTGATTACACTTATATTACGAACATTATTAAAAACTCATTCAGCATAATAGATTTGAAATGTTATAATACTGAAAAAATTTTTATAGTCATATTTTCATTCCAAAAAATAATAATTTTCAATGGTGCAATATTGGTTGGATTATGAAGTTATAGTTAAATGAATAAAGTTTGAATATGCAGCAATAAAAGATGGTTAAACATTCAGGACAAAACTACAATTTACATTAAATCATAACTAAAGACTCAAGAAACAGGATTTGCATGACAGAACTATCTGGAAGGTGTTCAGAGAAACAATTTTCATTTTAATTGAAAACAAAAATAAGATAGTGGCTGATTATGCTTTTTTATGTTAATGTATAACATTACTAAATGAATTTTTAGTGGACAAAGTAGAAAATTATGCATTTAAAAAATATACAATGAAAATTTGTTATTCCTAAGATCAATTTAGTTTTATAGGATAAAACAGATTAGTCATAGAAGAGGAATATTCCTTATGTTAAGATATAAATGAATGTTCAAAAAATGGCTAGCAATAATAATTCAACCAATGTTAATATGAAGAAATATTTATTAGATTATTTATTAAAATTAATATTTCCTTTACAGCTTTTTACTTTTTTTTTTGAAATTTTTTTTAACTTTCTTTTTAAGTTCATCAACATTAATCTCTTTAGAATCTTGTTTTTTCATCTTCTTAAATGATGGTTTTTCTTCTTCAGGAGGCACAAAAGCTTTCTTTCTCCTTTCTTCTTGTTTTTTCTTGGCAATTGCCTCTTTTTCTTCTTGCTCTTTCTTTTTCTTAAACCGCTTTTTAGATTCACTGAGAAAATATTCACCTGTTGCCAATTCCTTGTCCTCTTTTCTTTCCAATTGTGGAGGTGGAAATGGAGTATAAGGTTTCTTAATTTTCTTTTTCTTTGGTTGCTGCCTTTTGGAAATATTTTTATTTTTGAATTTGGGTAGGAATCTCTCCCAATTTTCATGTTTTAGCTTTGGATCTTTCATTAATTCTCTCTTTATCATTAATTCTTTAATTTTATATATTGGATGTACATTATTCATTGTATTTAAGACAATGGATCTAACCTGAAAGTTAAAAAATTTAAATTTTAATAAGGAGCAGGGTAATATGGGGGTATTTGATAACTTTTACTTATATTTTGATATCATTCAATAATTGTTAAGACTTCTATAGGTTGAATATATTCAAAATTTATTTTTCCTTGAAAAGAGCTAAACTTTGATGAGAACTAATGAATAAAAAGAACAAAACTGATTATTTTTATAGGCAACAAAGCACCAACATTTACACAATACAATTTTGTTAAAATCTTAAGAGATTTTGACTAATCTGAAACACTTATATTAGCAAAAATCTCATACACCTTAAATTTTCCAAATACATTCAAAAAATTTAATTCATATCATTCAACATTGAATATATACCTCATGTAAACCTTTGTAAGGTCCCAAAGCAGCGACTGTCTTTCCTTGTACTAAAACATAGCAATTTGTCAATAGTTCAATAGATTTTAAAGTACATCCATTTGGTCCGATTAATCTTTGTCTTCTTTTTACAAATTTTTCCTTATTTCTTACTAAAGATCCAATTTTTATGATGTCACATGAAATATCATCCTCTAAAACTCTTTTGGCATGTTCGAAGGGAACACTTCTAGATAATAATTTAATCAAATCTCGCGCCTTTATAATTATATAAGGATCCCATGTAGATCTTGTTGTTCTAACCGTCATACTTCCTTCAATTACGTCTAGCTCAGCTTTTATTCCATGTTCTTTTAAAGTTTTCTGCACAAGTGGCCAACATTCCCTGAGATAAGGCTCTCTATATTTTGGAAATAGAGTTGCGAATGAGCTTTCTTCTAAGAGACGATGAGGATTATCTTCTTTTGTAAAAGGTGGTAATTTTATTTTCCATGCATCATCTATAACTTCTGTCTTTTTCTCTTCAGATCCCTCATCAGCCATATTATTAACGTACGCTAAATAAACACAATCACTTACATGTGACTTAAAACTGATACATTTACGACAGCAAAAATTTATGAAGCAAAAATCCACTCGTCTTGTTTCCAAAGATAGTTCACTGAGTGATATTGTTGGAGGAATATGCTTTGTTCTTATGTTTTAATTCACAATTGAACTGTAAGGTAACTTGAGACTTTATGTAGAAATTGTTTTCACACCATGCAGATCTTGTATTTTAGCTTAGTTAATTTATTATTGGATACTATTCAGAGTAAGGACTGATTTTACATAAATATTTATGCTTAACCTAATCTGAATGTGATTCTGGCGGCAAAACTTCCAACGAATATTAACAGCATCGAAAGTAAATTTATGACTTTTAATTAAAAAATATTAATTTTCAATCAAAAATCTCTATTTTGCTCTAAATCTAGACAATAGGCTCTAGATATCTATATAATAAGATAATAATAAGATAATATCTATATAATAAGATATCTAATATAATATTTATTAATTTGATGTCTCTTATGAAACGACATTTTTTTTCACTCATTGCTAATATTGATTATTTGTATTTCCTAATTGCAGTTCTTGTTACTGACTTATAAGATCTACCATTTATTCGAGATGTTTATTAAAATATCGACTGGTAAAGAGATAAAAGTAATTGAAGTATCGAAAAAGGAATTAGTAATAGAAATTAAGAAAATTATAGAAAAAGATCTGAAGATTGAAGTATCAAAGCAGAAATTACTTTTTAGTGGTAAACTTTTAAATGATGATACCCCTATATATAAATATGATGTAAAAGAGGGTTATGTCATCCAGCTAATTGAGGCTGTAGATAAATCTGATGACATAAAGTATGAAAGACTTCAAAAAGAAAAACAAAAAAGGGAATTAACAGAAACTACATTAAGTGAATATTATAAAATTGGTGAATTGGTAGAAGTTCAAGACTCTGATGGCTCATGGTATGAAGCAGAAATTATAGAAATTTTTCAGGAAGCAAATAAAGAAAATGCAGATGATAACATCTCTTCGCAGATAATATCTATTTATAAAGTATCTTATGAAAAAGATGAAATTCAAATAGAAAAGGACTTAAAATTAGAAGATTTTAGGCCACGATCAATTCATCCTGTTGAAATCAGCAAATTTAAAATCAGGAAAATTTATCATGTGAATTATAATATAAAACAACCCTTGGCTTGGGGTAAATGGTATGATTTTTTTGTTGAAGAAATTTGTAGAGGAAGAAACATTGCAATAATTGGCAGGATATTGCTTTGCCAAGATAAATTTGTGGAAAACATTAAGTTGGATGTGAACAATTTTGAAGGTTCTATTTTTGAAATCAGAAAGCATATCAAAATTAGTGAAAGAAGTAAGGATTTTGATATTGGGGCTAAGCCTATATTTTGTAACAATTGTCAGCACAATAGATTGAAGAAATGCAAAGATTGTGGTTGTTCAGTCTGTGGCAGCAGATCTGATCCAGATAAGACAATTGTATGTGATGAATGTCAGTATGGTTTCCATATATTTTGCCTGAAACCACCATTAGAAAGTATACCTGAGGAAGATGACTGGTACTGTAAATCTTGTAAAAATGAAAGTAATATAGTCAAAGCTGGTGAAACTGTAAAAACTAAACGGGGAATTACTGCTGATAATTCAAAATCCAAAAGGTAGGAATATTGCTTCTTATAAATTTCATTAAAAAATTACCATTTTCCATTTTCTTAGTCAGTTTTTTATCATCTAATGATATTTTTAGAAAAAAATAATGATCTTAATACTTAACCATCTACCATGATATATATTCAGTGAATCTTAAAAGCAAATTGGATAATTTTTCCCAGAAAGATAATCAGTTTCTTCACTCATGATGAATTTTTATTAAAAATGTAATATTTTTTCAAAGACTATTTGAAAATTGAAAGATTAATTAAACAATATCAGAGAAAACATTTAAAAATAATTGCGTTAGCCATGAATATTCACATGTTTCTGCCATATTTTATACTAAATTCATAAAACGTTAATTAAATCAATGTTGTATTTACTAATTTTCCAGTTTTATACTACATGACTTTTAAAAGTTTAGTTTCTGCTTAAAAAATGAAAGACTGATTATTTTTAGAGAATATCTAGATAACTATAATAAACTAAAATTGAATTTATATGAACAAATAAGATATAACATTTGAGTTTTACATATTATAAAATTTTGACATAAATTTTACAGATTTATTGTATTTCTTATTGGAGATCTTCTGTGTAATGATTTTCATTTGTCTATTTTGCAGAGATTGGGGAAGAGGTATGGCAACTGCTGGAAGGTCTAGTGTTAATACTATTGTATCAGAAACTCATTATGGATCGATACCAGGCATTGAGGTGGGAACCACATGGAGATTTAGAATTCAAGTGTCAGAAGCAGGAGTGCATAGACCTCATATTTCAGGAATTGCTGGAAGACAAGATATGGGAGCATTTAGTATAGTTTTAGCTGGAGGATATGAAGATGATCAGGATGATGGCGATGAGGCAATGATTTTAATAATTCAATTTTATAATTTCATTTTAATTATGATGATACCTTAACTCTTAAAACACACTGAGCTACTAAACATGAAAAGTTTAGAAATTCTGCATAAAATCAAAATTAAATTTTGGAAGAGAATTTTATTTTCAAAATAATTATTCTTAAAACCATCTGTTCTGTCTGTTATTTATCCATATAAATTTACATCAGAATTTTTCCAATGAAACCTAATTGGTTAATATGAAACTTTTAACTATCAATTATGTAATCGCTAATGGAAACTAATTTATACCTTCTTTTCAATCATTCATTATTTTCTTTCTTTTTAAACTGTTAATGTAATTTATTTTTATAGGTTTTATATACCGGTTCAGGAGGCCGGGATTTATCAGGAAACAAACGCGTCAATGGTCAAAGTTTCGATCAAGAACTGACAAGAATGAATAGAGCTTTAGCCAAAAATTGTTATGCACCTATAAATACTGAACTTGGAGCTGTATCCGAAGATTGGAAAAAAGGCAAACCTGTTAGAGTTGTTCGGAGTTTTAAAGAAAAGTCTCCATATGCTCCCACCGAAGGATATCGTTATGACGGTTTATATAAAATAGTAAAATATTTTCCGAAGAAAGGTAGGTCAGGTTTCAAGGTGTGGCAATTTTTACTTCGTCGTGACGATCCCACACCAGCACCGTGGACTCCAGAAGGTAAAAAACATATTGAAAGTCTGGGACTGGACCAAGTAATATATCCTGAAAACTATGCAGAAAAAAATAAAAGGGAGAGTGACGATGAAAAAGTATCGCCAAATAAGCGATCGAAAATAAAAGCCTTTGACTTAGGTAATTTGAATGAAAATATTAAAAATGATATATTAAATAATGCAAAGTGGGAGGAATTGAATCAGTCATTAAAGGATGGCAAGGTGAAATATTTAGAAGTCGTTAAAAATGCGTTTAACTGCATATGCTGTCAGGAATTAATCCATAAACCTGTCACGACTCCTTGCAAGCATAATTTCTGCTTAATTTGTTATAAGAATGCCCAAAAGGCTATGGGAAAAGTATGTCCGCTATGTAAATCTGAAATTCAACAGGAGTTAAATATAAATCTTGATTTGGACAAAATTTTGTTGACTCTTTTTCCGGGGTATGAAATTGGTCGATAAAATCCATAAAAGAACTGAAATATTTTTCTATATTTTGTTCTCGAATCAATTTTATTTTTAATTTTGTACTGATAATATTTATCTATTAGGATTTAATACACTATTTTACAGTTAGTAAACTATATTGTTAGATTAAGGAATGAAGGAAGTTCATATTGAAAATTACTTCCAAAGTAATCTCGTTTAAATGATGACAACTTTTCAAGTATTCGTTGCGATTTAATTCATTATTGCTTCACGCTATATTAAATAAGGCAGTATTATAATTTCATTTTATTATGAACGGAAAGACTAATTAATGTTTATTTATATTCGTCAATTAAAAATGTTTGCTATTAAAAATGCTTTAAAGACCCTTGGATTCAATAATTTTTATCGAAGAAACGCTTAGTAACAACGAACGGTTTATTTATATATTTGATAATTTCTTGAAATCCGAACTTTTATATTAACTTATTTATATTAACTATAATATTAATATATTAACACGAAATGATTTAGTTGTCAAATTTATTTAAAACTTCATAAATAGGAAAAGTACAGAATTTTAATTTTTCATTTATTGTTGAGACAGAAAATTTAATACCGAAAATTTTTTATATTTAAAAACGTATAGTGATATTAAATCTAGCATGGTATCGAAACTGATATCAGTCTGAAATTAAGATTTGGAGGAAAGTTCGTATGCTAGACTAAAAATTGTATTTTGTGTGATTATATTTTTAAAACTCAAAGAAAAAAAATAAACAGTAAATGCTTTTTAATCAGAATTGAATTTATTAATATCATTTAACTTAATTGACATGCTTTCACTATAATTATCTGCTCAAATTTGAAAGCTAATAAAATAATTAAGAACTATTCTTCTTAATTTTTTTGAATTTGAATAAAAATAATCAATTTTAATTTATAAACTGTTATTTATTTATTATAACTTGAACTGTTTTAAGTATAATACAAAATTATTGTATAAGATTTTCTAGGTTCAATAAATTTTTGTAAAATTAAATGATCAGCTTAGATGATGTTTATCACGTTTAATTTTTAGCTGTTTTGAATTAATGTTAGTTTGCCATCGATTGCTTGCAATTTAGTTTGGTTTCGACTTGTCGAATTGCGGAATTGCGATTTAATATCACTATTGCCACACGTTCTCGATGAAACTATTTAAGCAGCTTATTTATACTATTAATTAGTATTTCGTCCTCCTACATGATTTTATAAATGTATTACACAAAATCGTTTATCTTTTCAAAAATATATACCACAATATTCCATTAAATTTTGATATAAATATCCCCTGAAATGTTTATGTTTATATAACTTGTCTCTATAATTATAAATCTAGAATAAGGAAATAGGAAATTAATATGCTAAAAATTACTGAATATTTTAAATTTTCCGAAACATCGGGAGCGACTAAAAATTAAGTTGTTATGATATTTCTTTGGAGTTGATTTTTTATTCTCAGTTGACTTTAACAGAAACTACTCGAATTTAAAGTAAATAATTTCATATCATTTTCTATGGAAAAAGTTCGGTAACAATATGAAACTCGAAAATTTTTTGGCTTTGGATTTGTATTGACGAAACTGTTTAAGAAAATTGTTGTTATCGCAATCATTATCTTCTGTCTTTAAGCATTATGTCATAAGAAATGGTTCGTAATTATCCGCCTAAATGTTAATAATTCGAAAGATTATGAATCCATAATCTTTAGCTTAGAGTTTTATGTGAAAAACCATTTGAAATTCAAAATTGTAATAATTTACAATTAATTTTCGGTTATTTATTAACATTTTATGATGCTTAAAGTGCTCTTAATACAAATATAAAAATATTTCTTACTTTTCGATTTTGTTGAATTCGATTTTTATGTCATCAATTATCCTAGTTTAATATTTATTATAAATATTCATTCCGTTATGTAAAAAAAAAAAAATTAATTTTTTTTAATAATTTTCAAATGAATTCGTAAATATTTTTTTATCAGTTGTATTTTAATTAACTTGATTACTGGAAGATTATTAATAAATAACGAACAATCCTTTGATTTTATTTAATTAGATTTAAAAAAAAAAACTTTAAAGGAAGGGTGATAAATGAGAAAGTTGTTCATATCGTCGTTAATTACTCTTGAACAATGTGTAAGCGAGAATTTGCGAATTAGCTAATTAGAAAAACTAATGTTTCAACAAAAAGGTTTATGTAAGATTAATTTATGTAGAGTAATTTACTTTCTTTTTTTTAACTTAGGAACACCTATTGTGCTATTTTATCAACATAAGCTAAGAGCTTGAAGTTAATATTTTTAAACTTAAATTTCAGATAAGAGCTTTTATAGTTATTTTAAAAGTATTTTTTTAAGATTTATTAGTATAAATAAAATAATCGATTTTGGAAGAAATATAGTGCTATTGTCTTCTGCGGATCATATTCAAGGATCTTTCTTTGAAGTATAAAACCGGTCGTTGCCGGTTTCGCTGCACTGATATAAATTTATTTTACTAAGTGGTTTTTATGCTTATCGTTAGGGGCTTATTAATTTTAAATATTGCTTTTAAGACTGGTTTTATAAAATATTTTAAATATATAAACAATTATTACGTTTTATACAATGTTTTCTATTATGTATGTTAATAAAAGCAAATTTGATCGTAATTATTCAATTTGAATTTATTTTACAGGATAGCGTTAACCTTGCTTTAACAACAATTTACTTATTTAATATTCTAAAGGAAAATGTTCATATTATTATTGTTTTTTTTTTTTTCTGATGTTGAAGAATGTTTATTAACGGGAAGAAAATTCCTTGCCACTTTGTGGTTGGAGGACCAGGCACATTTTATTGCTTTTAAAATTAAGAAAAAAAAAAAACGGAGAAAACGAAGCGTTTTTTGTCAGTTTAATCGCGGATTGTTAATATTTATTGTGTTTTTTTTTTTTTCTTGGGTGTTTGATCGTATAAAAATTACGTGTATCATTTACATGAGCGAAGTTTTTGCAAAAAAAAAAAGAAAATGCTGTAATTATTAAACAATTAAAATTTTTATCTGATTCGCAATTAAGTATTGAATTTAATGCAGTTTACAATTCGGTTTACGAAAAAACCTGGAGCGTGGAACAATTATCTAGATGCTTTTTTGGTATTGAAATTATTGTACGGTTTTGCGCTTGTTTTGTTCCATGGCTTCTCTCATTTTGTTTTTCTGACAAAATTCGCGAGAGACGCCACCGGCTTATGAAATAAGTTGATGGCAGACAAGTACAGCGTATATGAAAATGTAAGAAAATAAGTATATATTTTACACGGAATTTGTTGTGAGTTTCGCGCAGGATTCTTCGTATGCTTTGTCAAAAGGGGGGGGGTAAAAAAAGGCATCGTGTGATACAAGGGAAGGTGTTGGCGACGCGTTAAAATTATTGATGTTCCGTGCTTAGAAAAAAAAAAAAAATATATTTTTTTTCCTTTTTTCATTATAATATTCATCAAGAATTTTACTTTATTGATAACTGACAAATGCGATCGGCAATTTCTTTTGAACAAGCGTCATTTTTAGCGTTTGTCACTTGGTCGGAAGCGCTGCAGGCGTCGCGCCCCCCCGAGAAGCCTCCGCCGTGGCGGAAGTGCAATTTCAGCCGCGCGGAGGGGGCAGGGCCGATGCCGTGAGGCGAGTAACCGAGGAAATAATCATTTCGTGTCTGGCCAGGAAGTCACGCATCGGTGGCGGCGCGTGAGCAGAAGCCGTTCATGAGGAAAGAATCGTGATTTATTTTCGGCGTTTCCCCGACGTTTCTTCCGAGGAAGGAGCGAGCTAAGTTGACGGGAACTATCGACGCGGTCGGCATCCACCCCTGGGTCATTCCCGGTGCCGAAAGGTTTCGCGGTGTTGGAGCCCGTCGTCAACCCCTGCGGCCTGCGGAGAAAGCTCGCCGGGGGAGGGCAGGATCCGGGAGCGACTGCAAGTGGGAAAAGTTTTCTCTGGCGTGGGGAAAATCGTTTTTGTTTCGATACAAATTCGGGGCGAGAACTTTTGTCGCCGGCCGCGCTGCCGGTTCCTTCGACCACGCAGAGGGAGCGGCAGCGTACCTGGCCATTTTTTTTTTTTTTTTTGTTCCTCGCCGAAACCTGCGGCAGTTAACTCGTTTTCCCAGTGCATTATTTATGTCTGCCGGGACCGGAGAAGCAGGCTCAACCTCTGGCCCGTCCTTTTTTAGGAGTCAGCGCTTTGCTCGAAAATACCGAGTTAATTAAGTTTATAAATAATATTGGGAAGCTATCAAAACTTGACCAATTAGGAAAAGAAAAAGGGAAAAACGAGTTTTCCGATTTCGGGCAGCGTAATATTTTATATCGCGCCTGTATCAATGCACATTTTAAACGTGATCGAAAATGCGGTTCAACAAAAAGTTGACGGTCAAATGGAAATGTTATGAATTGGAAAGTTCGGGCATCGGTTATTGCTAAGAGAGATGTAACAGTGCCTGGTTGCATTTATTAAAAAGGAAAAAAAAGAAAATTGAAAACACAAAGGGAGAGCCGTGAAAAACGGCGGCGGCGAATCGTGTAAGGGAGGAGCCGATGGTGGTAGCCCCGACAGTTTTTTGAAATCTGTCGATGACGTTTCGAAAAACGAGACTCAAAGATTCATTCCGGCTGCGGCTAATCTCGGCAGCGATCGGGGAGGCGCCTTCTTCGGGAGAGCTGCCCCCATCCCCCCCACCCCCCCGGGATGTCAGCAAAGGATTTCTCCACTCTTCCCGCTTCCAGGGGAAATGACCACTGCGAGAGGTCGCCGGGAAGCTTCCCGAATCTCGGCAACGCTCCCGGCCACCCCTCGGGGACCGGAGATCCTTTAAATTACCGGTTTGGGAATTGAACTTTTTAACTTTTTTCCCCGGATCGGAATTCCTAATGCGCCCCCGATGCATGATTTTCTTCTCCTCCCTTTCCTGCGCTTTTAATCATTGGGAATTTGAAATGCAGCTCTCCGTCCACGCTGACGCAGTACCCGATGCGAGGATTCTCCTTCCGGGCGGACGTTTTTCGTCTTTACCCCATCCCGAGCGCCCCATCCGGGGCGAGCCAGCGACCAACGAGGAGCGAATGCGCTTCGGAATAATAAAGAGACCCGATTTGATGGGAAAAATGTTGTAATTTTTCAATATTTCCAGGCAGACGCTTGCCCGGAATCATGTACTCCCCCGGTGAATGTAATAAAATGAATATAAATGGCCCATTTGAATGGATTATTCGTAATTAAGTTTGGAAAAATGGTCCTTAATCTCGGAGATCTAACGTTGGCATGGCCCGCGCTCGGGCGTGCAACTTGCCTTCGCCTTCCTCATTTTCATTCCGGATGAAAAGGAAGTGGAGCACAATCGAATTGATTTATTGTCCCGATCGCAAAGGTTTCGTACGGGGGTAAAAAACCGGCCGAAGGCTCTTTGGGGGCCGGGAAACGGGAGGCAGATTAAATCTTCATTCGTTCGGCCGGAGAATTTTTTCTTCTCAAAATGCCCGGGCACGATTAATAAGGAAGAATCATCACGTTAATGCAGCGCTTTGTTGACCCTATCAAATCTCTGCCCAGATTGGTATCTCATCTCCTAAATGGTCCTTAATTATCCTATTCGAAGATAATTAATGATTCCTACCAAAAGGTTTGGAAAAAATGGTTTCGCAGGATCGGTCCGGAGCCCCTGCAAGAGGAGCAGCCCCGCTCCTGCCCCCCGGACCGTTTCGTATTCCGTTACAACCCATCGCGTTTGTATCTTCAAAACGGTTTTTCGGCTTTACAAGACAAAAATTAATGGCGATGCCACGTTTTTTTTTTTTTTTAAAAAACCTTTTGAAGTTCTTGTACCTTTTTGTATCCTCGCGTCTTGCTTCTTCGCCCGAATGACTTTCCGGGGGGAGCTTTTTCGATATTTTCGGGGAAGCCCCGAGGACGGCATCGCTGCCGAAGAAAGCGACAGGCTCCCGCCACTGGAAGAGACGGCGAACCGCGGACGGATCTCTCCGTTCGACGAGAATTGCTCCATTGCCCGAATTACAGGCTGCAACGACTCTCAATCAGATTCCATGACTAATCACATTGCTCCCGCTGGTGCCCCAAAGCGGGTCGATGGAACGTTCCAAAAAACCTCCGGTGAACGCCCGAGGACGGGGAAAAAACCGGAGCCGACGATCGCGGGGCCGTGGGGGGGAGGGGGGAGGCGCGACCCGTTTTCGAAAGCGAAGAATTTCCCGGGGCGAACGGGATCACGTCCCCGCGGACGCTCTTCAAAGAACGCCGCCGCCGCAGCGTTGAAAAAGTTTCACGGATTTGCTGCCGTCAAACTCGAGTTTCGCAGATGGCGGTGCCCCGCGCGCGGAAACGGAGATTCCTTTGTCCTCCCGGGTGAATTTTCCCATCTTAAGGTGTTTATTAAGGACGGGGGCAATCGAGGCACCTGCGGTACCTGCACGATGACAAGGTATCAAGATAAGGGAGGCTGCGCTCATCTCATTATGAAGACTTTTCGTTAACCGGTCTCGTTAATGATAGAGCGCTAAACCACCCTTCTAAAGAGGATGCCCATTCAACCCCTATCATTAACAATAAATTATCGGTTCGGGATAATCAATTATTCAAAACTAAAGCGAGAAGTTTCGGCCTGTTGCTCATCCTGCGGCCCGGTACTTGGGGCTCGAGTACTTTGCCACCGCGCCATTCATATTTTTATAATAAACTTGAATATATTATTATTGCTTTGGCACCTTTTTAATCTTTCTATAAACGGAGAATTGGGTTTATATCTATGCCGTGAAAAAAAAAAAGAAAGCGGAAATTACCCGTTTCTTGTTCTACCGATAACGGTGGTGTTATGCGTATCTCGCGTTATACATAAAATGCCGTGTTCGGGTAAAGCGGGCAACGTTCGCTTTATTTATTAAAGCGAAGAATTAAATAATGATCGGTGCACCGCGTTGTCTTCCACGGATTTTAACGCCCGACTCGTGGACGCGTTTCATTTCGCTTCTGAAAGTTAAGCTTTAACAGCGCGCGTTTCCTCGCTTGCTCTTTGTATTTCCGTTGTTGTCACCAATGGGAATGCTACTGAACAAACAGAAAGGGCCTCGTACCCCATTCGGTGGGGGCAGCGCGAAAATGCGAGGAAACGCCTGCAGCGTCCGACGAAATTTTTCCTCGCGCTGTCGGCTGGCTCGAACCGTCTTTCCGCGCGCCCATTTTAACGTTGTTTAAGGTGGGAAAATTTGATTTGTCGAAACGATTTCCCATCTCCCTTCCAGGGTTCGGCGTTTTCTGGGCGCGACAGCAGCATTCGCTCCGGCGAGGGCGGAGATGCAGTCACCCGATCCGTTCAGGTGCCGAGGACAAAATCGTTGGTATTTTGACAGGGGCTTGACACTCCAAAAGAGTACGTTTGATATGTTTTTTTTTTCTTTTTCTTTTCACGATGTCTTAATTAAAACAGGAGTGAAGCAGTTGAAACCCGGTTGAAGTCTCGGAGGACCTAGAAAATTAGGACCGAGTTCAGGTATCCGTTCCTGATGATTATATATATATATATATATTATTTAAACGGGATTAGCATGCGACGACTAAACAAGTTAGAGAATAATTGCCAACAGAAGGATTATATCGGATCGTTGTTTTCAAATTTGACAAATATATCAGACTTCGGATGTTATATATATTATTCATAGGAATAACGTGAAAGTTTTCACTTTAATCTGCGGAAATGAGCCTTAGTTCTAGTCGTATAACGGAACAATCGTTTGTGCACCTCCTCGTATCACCACTTTTTGATGTTCCCATTAACGTCGTTGATTTATTCTATTAAATCTCGTTTGTTCCACATTATTTTGTTTAAAAAAAAAAAAAAAAAATGAAAACCCGCTTCCGAAAAACCGAATTTCCGCTTCCGCTGCCGGAGGTTTCGTTCTTTGCAAAAGGGAAAAAATTCTCATTCCAGTCAGCAAGATCAAGTCCGCTCCGATCGTGCCCGGATCACCCTCGGCTGATTCCCAATCCGAAGGCAAAAAATTCGAGGAGCGAATCAGGCGAACGGCGCATTCCTCGACGGGAGAGAGAGACCGATGATGATGATGATGTTAAAATCCGACCCAGGAGCAGGAGAGTTTTTCTAATGTCACGCACGCCGAGAGATGTGCGCTCTCCTCGCGCTGACCGCGGTTCAGGTGCGCCGGAGCAAGCGCGCATGCACCGCGTGACCGGCCGCAGCTCAATCGCTGCGAGACGATTATGACAAGATCCGTCAATCGGAGTGACAACAGCCGTGGCCCCAGACATAGCGTCCCGTGCACGACCCAAAACGGCGGAATCGCTCGGAATCGCGGCTCATTCCCGCGCCACGACAACGCCATTTGAAACACCTCCGTTGCTAATGCAGCCCGCAGGAGCTTGCGAGAAGCCGAAGATCGGACAAAAATTTCATGTGCTCCTTCGGTGGCCGGATGAAGATCCTTTCGCATACAGGAATCTCACATGAGGCAATTTACGGAATCGCCCCATAAAAGTATCATTACGTTTAATTGGTGGCATTGTTGGAACACAATAATAGAGTAGATTTTTCCTTTTTACATCGACTAAGTTTATTCTTTTTCGTGTTACCGCAACTACTTATTAGGTAACTTGAACCTGAAAAGATGATGCATGGACCGAGACATGTGATATCGGGGGGGGGGGAGGCGGGGGGGGGGTGGTGCCCCCACATCGCCGCGAAGATATCGATCCACCGCATTTGATATGTTCCGGGGAGGATGCAAACGTCGGATCTTACGACTTTAACCGGGTTTGCTGTAAACCAGCGGAATGTTTTTTTTTTTTTTTTTGGCGCAGCGAAATTTGCGCCCGAAAAACTGCGAATTTCCCACCGCCCGCGGAGGACTGGCGAATGCAGGCCGTGCGTCGCTGCATCCCCCGTAAGAAAAACCGGGCCCCGGGCGTTTCGGATCCTGCTCCGGGCCCCTCGGGGCACCACCCGTTCGGGTTTTCGAGTCGAGGCGGGCAAAAAAAAAAAAAGTTTTTTTTTTTTTTTTATTGCGCGCGCCCGGGTGATAACCAGTTCTCCGGGACGAAATGCGATACCTTAATTGCGAAATTGAAACATATAAATTAAGCCGTAAAGTCGTTAGCGCAAACTTAAAAGATCTTTCGGCGTGGAAAGCGCAGTGTTCCTTTGCCCGGATCCTTTGTGCCGGTGCCTTTGACATCGAGGAGGAGGCTTCCTCCTGGGTTCCAGTCACGAATCGGTGCACTTTAACGAGACTTCGCATTCCTTATAAACTTGCTCTACTCCCGGGGATAAAAACATTTTTAAATCTGATAGCGATGGCGCACTCTCAAAGCGGCCAATAACAGTTTTCGCTCGCTGCTGGATGCCGACCGGTGAATTTTTTTTTTTTTTTTTTTTTTTTTTTGTCGCGCCGGAGGATGCAAGTGGCCGCGTTCGAATGCTCCACGAACACCGTTGCAGGTAAACGTTTAAAATTCGGGAATTATTTTCCGAGAAGGCGGTGAAAATGGGGGAGTAAATAAAAATTCGAATCAAGGGGTAGTTTTTCGATGCTCGGTTCAAGGGATTAAATTAACTGTGAATTCGGCAGGGGAGTAGGGTTCGTCGAAAAATATCTGGAAAAAAAAAAAAAAAAAATATGGGTTTGGGCAATCGCAAAACGCAGGCCCCGATTTACTCGATCCTTATGGCCGTCTTGATCGGCACCTTCTTCGGCTGCATGTTCGGCTTGCTGGACGCTGTCGTCACGCACTTCACAACAGCGGAGCGGTGCCCCATGGGTCAGCGGGTTCGTCGCTCGCTCCTGGACGGCGGCTACAAGGGAGCGATTTTCGGCACCATATTTGGCGGTCTCAAGCTCATGCTGTGAGACTCTCAGTTTCTTCAAGCGGCATTTTGTACATCAAGATGTTTATCTGCCGTTTAAATTAAGGGCGAACTACACATCACTCAAGCACTGTGCTTCAAGTGGGGCTTTTAAATATAATCCGTTCACTGTGCTAAATTTTTCCTTTTTTTTTTTTTTTTTTTTTTTTTTCCTTTTTTCCTTTTCCAATATCCAACATCGCCCTCGAAAGTTAAATGAAAGATTCGCATCCTTAATCCACGCCTTCGGAGATTCATCTCACGGTTAGTGGAAAGCAAAATCGGTTTAGCATCGTTATAATCCGATTATGGAGTCCAGAGGCCGAACGCCCGGGGCGATTCCCTTTTGCGGGGAAGGCTCACAGCCTTTTGGGAGGCTCTTTTCATGGCCTCCGTGAGCCCTTGCCGGAGCCTCGTGAAACGCCTGCCCGCATCCCGGCGGCAGTTGATCGAATCAGGTACCGAATCCTGAAAGCTGGCTGGCAATTGCGCGGATTATTTAACTGTCTTCTCAAGTCGTTTCTCCGCAAATTCCTCAGGTTATTTTTTTTTTTTTTCCTTTTATTTTTGCCTTAAATATACCTTAAATGTCCCGCACTGCGCTAAGGAGAACACCGGGAAAATTTATTTGCCAGCGAAGCAGGTATAGGATTTTAACATTCATGAGATGTGGAAGCGTTTTTGCAGAAATATTAACGTTGCATGCCCCATTATCGAAATGGTAAAATAATTTGTTCCTTCGTTGCATTTTAATACCTTATTATCGAAATTTAAAATAGAAAAAAAAAAAAAACAAGGTACCGCGGTCTAATTTTTCATTTAGAACTCAGGTCTCGGATTTTGATGAAACGTGGTCGCTCAGCATTTTCGCTCTTTCACCTATAAAAAATTCATAATATTTATCTGGGAAATGCACTGTTTTAAATATTTCAGCCGTCTTGTCGCATCAATATTGTGACAAGTTATGCGTTACTTACGCGGGGAAACGCAGCATAACATATGCGACATGGAAATGGACCGAAATGCTCCTCTGTAAAAAGGAAACGCGCTTAAATTTCGTCTTTCGCACCGGATCATGCCTGGAAACGTTTTTGGGCGAGAGCTCGGTCTGATAAAATTTTTATGTATCACGCAGGAGCTGGGTATACGTCCGCCGGTAGAATTTTTTTAATTTTCAATATAAAAAATAAAGCAGGTAAGATGTATTGATATGTAGCACGTATTACAAATATAATTTCAAATACATCGTTGTTGTGTGTGAAATTGTTTGATTTTCATCACATAAATTTAATGAAAATTACAACTGATTATTCTGCATGTCTTGTTCTTTAATAGAAATTGATCTAAAAAACTATCCTTTTTTTGAACTAGTAATAAAAAAATAGAAAATTTTGATGTAATGGCTTTCAAATTTAAGAGTCATTTTTAAAAATTGTTTTTGAGGTCATAAAAAAAATTAAATTTTGAATATTTATATTTTTTTTAACATTGAAAGAGTTAATTAAATATTATTTAACAATTTTTTTAAGAGTTATGAGTTTAAGAACTATTAATTATATCTGAAAATCTTTCATTATGTTATACAGGTGGATAATTATCTTATAACTGCATCAATATATTGAATACTAAGATTAGATTGTGTGGGATGACAAAAACAGGATTATGCCAGGGCTGACCACTTCATGTCTTTTTTGTGTGCAAACCCTTCCGTTATAAGAATGAAAAAAATTTTTTTTTATCATTATTATCAACAGTTGCAAGTAAAAGCCAAACCGAAACTTAAATTCCTTTTACATTTCGTTACCGCGGATTGTACATTAATGTGGAATAAGCGATCGAATATATATAAGAAGTTTTGCGGGCATATTATGGAGGTTTGCATTTTTTTTGTTTTTGCAAATATTACACCTGAAGGTAAAATGACACTGTAGTATGAATAATTTGTGTCATTACAAAAATGCAAAGATTGCTTACTTCTTGCGGCGCACGTTGCAAATAGACAAAATAGGAAAATTTTTTTGTTTTCTATATTGCCATTGCAACTCAAGGCGTGAAACTTTCGAAAAATGAATCACCGTAAATTATAAAATCTAAAAATTTAAAAAGTTCATCGCGAATACAAAAAGATCCTTTTCGCGGGCTAAATGGGTTTTATGTGACCCGTTTCAAAAAATTCAAAATGCTGCCTTAAATCCGGCGAAAGGCGAGGTGCATAAGATAAAAACAGAAATTTTTCTTTGATTCTGACGTATATATTTACATATTATTAAAAAAAAATATTTAACTCTTTTAATTTTAAAGGTTATATACATTTAAAATTATTGATTGATATCTGGCAAGAACCGGGCCATTCAGGACCGGGGCGCCTTTTAAACCCAATGGCTACCGGCAAAAACCGCACAAAATGATGTCTCCCTGCTTCGGACCCAGGTATGAATGACATTTTGGATTGTGGACCTCCTAATTTTGAGTTATTAATATAAGAACAACTTTTTTAAAGGGGACGTTAGCGCAAGTTTTCCCCTTATCTGTATCTCGGTATATTTTATGCATTAATATATATATATATATATTTTGCACGAACAGGCCAGGTATACTTTAAAAATACGACGTTCGATTCCGTAAAGTTTCGCGAGAGGATTAAATGGGGAAGAATGGGAATTTATATCTCAGGTAATACTCATAAGTTGTATACGTATATTCCGAGTGTGCGGCCTGCTGCTTTAAATGATAACCTGTCCAAGTAAATAAATAAATCCCCGTGCTTAAAGGGAGCCTTGGTGAAAATGGATGCAGAAGGAAAATTATTAAGAGTCCCTCAGCGAAGACATTTGCGGGCGCACGATGGACATTTTCAAGGAATAAAGTTTGTTTAAAGCCATCGTTACGCTCAAAAATAGGTTTTCGTCCGCTTCCCGGGCAACATTCGACAACCATAAAGGAAAAGTACATAAATGAAAGGGCGACGTATCAAATTTCCCTCCCCTCCCCAAATCGCCCGATAAAAATAAATTATAAACGAGAGTTAATGATTCATAATGCACGAGGCCCGGACGAAACCCATCTAAAATATAAATTGGAATGGGCGACAGCGTAAAAATTCAAGCTGATGAACCTAACCCAACGGATCCTTTATTAGAACGCCTTCTTTAGCACGTGGTCGAAGCGGAACTTGTGCTGGAAACCATTTGCGAAAATTTATAGTTCCACTCATCGCCACCAGCATTGACGGCGCTGCGGTGCTTTCTATTTATCTGCCTCCGGTGTTTTGGATCCGTACTTACGGAAATGGGGCTCCGCATTCGCGGAGGGCGCGGCGGAACATTTCGTAAAAACCCATTTGGAAGGCGTCGGAATTCCGTAAATATAAAATTCCTATTCGTCGGGGGGGAAGCTGCACGAGCACCGTGCCCGGCAAAGACGGACGCCGCCTTGAGCGAAAAAACTTTTATTTGATGACTTAATTATCAACGAGCGGACATATTTCTGGCAGTGATCGCGCACTTATCGTGATCTCCTCGCTCGCACCGAAAAAAAAAAAAGGTACCACGGCCAAGGACCACGACTTCATTTCTCATTCAACCGATCAAAATCGCTTTCCATCGCGATTCCTCTCGCCTTTCGGATCTTTCGCAACGCGTGCGCCCGTGAAAATCTGCCGGGGCATTCGAAACCGGCAGAAATCGCTCGCCTGTGAGAGCGACAGCGCCGACGGTTAAAAAGCACCGCGGTTATTTAAATGAGAACGAGGGATTTGATATGGAGGAACATTCCTTATGGCATGTTAGCACCTGCTTGTCAAATTAAAAAAGGTAACAAAAGGATTCGGCCCCTGGGGCCGACATTAATCAGTGCTAATGATTATCGTTGTGGAATCTTTTTCATTTTTTTTTTTTTTTCCTCTTCTCCCGGCCGATCGGATTCCCATCCCGAATTGAAATCCTCATCGGATGCCAAGATTTATGAGATCTCTTTCGTGTGCGGCATTCGGTTGGACGATCTGCGACCGTTCGCCGGCGGCTCCGGAAGACGGTCGAAAATTTACGGCGGTCACCCAGGTACCGAGAGCGACGATTCCGCAAGTTCGGGCGGCTCCGACCGGTCGCGAAACACCGGAGACCGTCAAACTTTGGACGGGGGCTCCGATCGTTTTTCCGCTTCCGTTTTTCCCGGCGTCGGAAATCCCGGTTTTTTTCCTCCCCCCCCCCATCCCCCGCCGCTTCCGTCCCTTAATTGGCCAAATTACTTTTTCCCATGGAGTTTTCCTCGCCGGTCCTTACCAATTAACCGGCTGTCGCCGAAGTTTCCCTTTCCCGAAGGGTCTTTCCCCGGGTCCCCGGCTTCAAGACCGCCTCCGGTGGGCGGGAGCGATCGGGGCTAATGCCCGGCACTCACCGTTTTCGCGCGGATAACGACGTGGCGGCAACGCAAGAGGAAATCGTGCGCTCAGATGGAATTAATGGGCCAGTCCACGTGTCATAAATAAATTACGTCTCTCGTGCAATCGGCTTCGCTCTCCTTGGCACATTCCGCAGTGGCCGAGGCTCGTGCACGCTTCTCGCGGGAGCTCGGCCCGCATTTCACATTCAATTATACGGGACGGATGAGAAATTCTCGTTTTTCAAGAGGTTTTAATGAACGTTTGAATCAATGAGGATATATCGGGAGACGGCCGGTTTGCAGGAGAGAAAAAAAAGAAAAAAAAAAAGAAAAATTCCCGGCTTAATTTATTGCGTCCATTCGGGGTCCGGGCACACGAATTTACGGGTTTTCTTTTACTTAAATCGCAATAACGCGTTTTGGGATAAAAGGCAAAAGTAAAATTGCCAATTAGATGTTCAAATATTTATCCGAACGGCCCGCGTGGATTTTTATTTAGTTAATTAGATGCGGCGTTGTTTAAATAATGGCTCGGCCGTAAAAAGCACGAACGCGGCGGTGGCAAATTCGTATCGCGGGCTGCTTGCGGCACATTCGCGACGGGAGTCTTCGGTCGTGCCCGCGAAAGGCACGCGGCACGGTCCCGCGTGCTGCGGGAGGAGGAGGGGCATTTGGGTCAGCAGTAGCACCAGTGCCGGCGGTGGCAAATCTATAAATCTTTTTCGTGTACGAACACCATCACATGCTCACGCCACTTTTATCTTATCTTTTCGTTCATAAAAAAAATGATTTATGGCTTCCGATGCAGCGAGTGATTTTTCTGCTGCCACGTCGTGCTTTCTTTTCGCGGGGGAGGGGAAGCGGAGAGGTGGGGGGGAGGGAGAGGGAGGAAGAGAGAGAGGGGAGAGAGAGCAGGAAATTCGGAGCCGGTGAAAATCACCGGCAAATAACTTGTGGGAAATTTTAGACCTCCCTTATTGATTGATTCGGCTTTCTGTAGCCACGGCGATGGCTGCTCCTTTTTTTTTTTTTTTTTTTTTTTCCCTTACGCTGTGATTTATTCACGTTTCGAACCGGTTGTTTTTGTTCCAGAAAATTCTGGAACTTTTTTTAAAATGCCCGGGCGGGTGGTGAAAATGTTAATTTTACCGACAGGTTTCAAAATCAAAATCTGTTGCAGTTGATCTTGATGCAAAAAGTCGTTAAGGTTTACATCTGAGTTATAACTTCCCAATTTGTTAACTCCAAAAATTTACCTTTCCATGTATTTTCTGATGTTTTTTTTTTGTTTTCCAGAGGTGGAAATGTAACTGAAATCACATATTGATTTTTTTTTTTTTTTCCCACCACTTAACCGAGTATCGATATCGATAACGGTTAAGTAGTAACTTCTGTTTCACGAAAGGATATCTCAATATTGGCACGTAAAGTGCGAAGTGGAGGCAGAAATGCGAGTGCGAGAAGTGAAGAATGTTGGGTAAAAATAAGCGGATTAAAAATCAAGTGAGAATACCTTTGAAATGGTATTGGTTGAGACGGCCATCTATTTCTTTTTGGGTTCAAAATTGAGGACACTGCGGATGAGTTGGGTGGAGTGGCCGTTTGTCTTGCAGGCTAAGGGTGGGGCAGCGGGGGATAGGGGAGGGTGGAAGGTGTTTGCGTTGGGATCGCATTTCTTTTATTTGTGAATTTCAGGTACGAGCGGCGTTTGTTTGAAAGAGGCACGAAAGGTATCGACCCCATTTCGAAGATCCTTTTAAAAAGAAACATTCGCGAAACTTTAATACCTCGACCAATAAAGTCTTCCCGTTCTCGAACTGGTAAAGAGACCCAACTTCCTCATGGTCTTTCCCATTTACAATATTCCGAGGTGCGAATCGGTCTAAGCACCCGCTCGATTCTTTCTTCCCCAAACGCCGCCTCCGCAGTGTGGTCGATCCGCTCTCGCAGCGCCACCTTCTTAATTCCCCTTCGCACGACGCGGTCTCCCACATTCCCGAATCGTCCATCGGGAATGCCAGAGGCGAAATATTACTTGAAAACCCTTGGGCATTTGTGCGGCGTGACGCTCTCGGTTTCCGTCCACGTGGCCCGCACGAAAATGCGTGCGATGCATCTAGGCGTGCGCGCCGTAAGGAGTTCCGGACCTCAGGAGGTTTTCCCCGGGTTTGTTTGGATGGAGCCCAGGCGACAGGAACGCTGCCAGTGCGAGGTCCTCGCATGCTGCGACGCGTCACAAACTTGGGGCGTCCCGGGATTCGAGCGCCGAAATCGGTCGCCGGATGAGCCGTTCGTCGAATTTTAGAATTTCTGGCTGCGCGCAAGATTCGAAGGCGAACGTTAGCCGTTTAGCAAATGACTCGGGGAATTAAAAGGAGTCATTTGAATGGCAAATGAGCGGTTTCGAGTGCGCTGTTTGTGAATTTTCGGCAGCAGCCATCCCGTACACCTGCTGTCGCGGCCCCGGAAAAGTGTCATTTTCGCCGCAGAATCTCATCCCGTCCCGGGAAAAGTGTCATTTTCGCCGCGAAATTTCGTCCCGCCACCAACTTTGTAGAAGAATATTCAAATTATAATCTGCGGATTAAGTACCACAAAGTTATGAAGTTTGAGTTTTTTTTTTTTTACCTTTCCGTCCATTGCGTACATCCAGTTTGCGACCCGGCACTGGCCGAAGCAACGCGAGACGGGTCGGTTTTTACGGGGCCCTGCACGGAGTCCTCCCCCTTAGCTGGTGACCGAAGCCGGAGAAAAGAAATCCGACCGTGGACCTGAATTTCCATGCAAAATCCACGTGAGTGGACTGGATGAGATCCCAAAAAAGCTTCCTCGACTATATTTCGATATAAGTCTTTTACATTTACGCTAAAAGGTCAATTAAACAACTACATTTATACTTCTAACTATATATTTATAGCAAAATCCGTTTTGCCACAATTAAATGAAAATAGTTTAACAGAACAAATAATAAATAGCCAGTTAGGCAGAAAACTTTCCTGTTGCCGGGTACATCATTTAAAGAATCGATAACAACAGGATTATATAATATGAATTGTTAATAATTTGTACAAGTTTACAGTTAAATATAGACTATTGGGAGAACATCCAAATAATTTAAGAAAATCTATGTAATACCTGGTATAATATGACGGATTAAATTGCTAAGAGGCTCATTCTTTTCCCTTCACAATTTGACAAACTCGAACTGAAGATACCAAAACAGTTTTCTGCACTCGGAATGCATTCCAGTTCTTACCGGATTAGGCTGACACAGTATGAAAATTTATAAATCGAAAATTAGTTGACACATAAATAAAATGATTGGAGCAGCTGAGGGCATTATAGTTAGTCTGCACTTCGTATGTTAAAATATATATTATCATTGTCAGTGTTGATATGCCGTAAGTTCTAATCAAAAACGAGGTAAAAAAAAGCTTATAAAAAGTTGATTTCTTTAGGAAGTACATCCGTTTATATTGCACTCTTCTTATATCGTATTTTTAAGGTCTTTGAAATACCATCCCAGACTATTCCTCGCGGTTATGCCACTCATCAGTCTTTTGGCGAATAATACACTGGTCACCCTAGTGCTGGCACCCGAGTCTGCGATCGGTCGAGAGCTCCGCATCTTCACCACGGTCTCCAGACGGGTCCGTCCTCGCCTTCGTCTTGCGTTTTCCTGTGCAGGGTGTAATCCAGAGGCTGATCCGAATACGTGGAGCTGGAACTCGTCTCGAGATCGTTTTCATTCGCCACGTACATGTTCGCCTCTTTGTTAGGAAGGTCTATGACGTTGAGAAAGTAGTTAGAATTCTTTTGCTGGGAGTCCTGACCGACATTGGATGTTGTTGTAAAGCAGTAGACGTTTGTGGGATTTCCTGTTTGGGTGCCTATTTGCACGCCATTCTTCGCTCCGTTCGGCAGGAGAAGCACCACCTGACCGTCAGATAACCTCGTCGGTATTACCTAAAAACAACGCGACATTTTAATTTCTGCGGCATTCATATTATATAAATAAAGGTAAACAATTTGTTTCTTTTACTCCACATATAAATATTCCCATTTTGAAATTGAGGAAGAAAACGTTCGGCGTCGTTTGAACGTGGGCTGGATGCGGGAAAATTAATATTTGAGATCCGCTTGGCAGGCTTCGAGAAAAGCCGGTTGGATAATTCTGTCTCTCAGAACAACAGGACCCGAACCTAACTGACAGCCATCCGGATAACCGAAAGGAAAAGAGGTTCGCACCATCCCCGTGGCTTTTTCACGACATTTCCGTCCAAGCGATTTCCTGTGGGTGCATTCAGGTATATCATTTTCAACCAGCGGCGATCATCAAATTCTCCGCGGCAGTTAATAACGATCTTTGCACGCTTGTTCTTCGGATCGTGCTGTCGCGGCGGCCAAACCATCGAACCCCGCCGAAATCGGATAGGGCAGCATCGGTTTCAAATGACTCTTCCAGGTAGGACTCCTGCGGTCCAGGCGGAAGCCACCGTTTCTCCAAATTGATGGCTTCAGTCGCTAATTCAGTCTCTTTCAGGCTGCGGCGAACTTTCTTCTTCTCTTCTGAGAGCCTTCCCCGTCGCTCTTTCTTTTCTTTTCTTTCGGTTCGCGGTCCGAATAGGTTCGGGCAAACGTTTCGGGTTGTCACGGACTTCCCCCGCGACGGACTGCGAAACGGCTTAGCACCTACTGCCACTCTCAGGAGTGGACAACCCGGTTCTCATAATTAAAATGGTCACGAGTTACAGTTATAATTTTATTAACCTAAAAGAATTCTGTTAATCTCTTTATAGAAAACCGAGACTTGGTCGAGCACGGCATAATTTAATTTTTTTTTTTTTTTTTTTTTTCAAAATAAGAAAATAGACAAAACATCTGAAACATCATAGAGTAGAAAAATTTCCAACATTAAAATGTTTGTTTCAAATGTAAAAAGGCAGAAAAATTTTGATGTCAATCACGATTAAAAAGATTTCCATTTGATACTTACTGAATTTTCTGAAATGGATATTTTTTTTTTCAAAATACCGGACCGTGCATGGCAGCACATGAGTTAGCATACATTACTCAATCAGTAAATTTTGTAGTCTTGGAATATCAACCTAACATTTATCGCTTAACTAGAAGAAAACATGGTGAACTGTCGAAACGTCTTTATTTAAGAGTCCCCAATCAGATCATGGTTTTATAATACCAGATATTAAATTTAAAATTTTATATAAAATAAATCGAAATACAATAATAATTTAACATAATTATCAGTCGTTTAAGGTTAACGTGTATATCATATATGAGTATATCTAAAAGGAATATTTTTTTTTTTATCCAAGTATCATTAACAGTAAAGTCTTACAAAGTAAATCTCAATGCTGCTAAGTACATAGTATGTATGAATCTAACAATTTAATTATACCTTATGCCTAATTCTATATCAACTTTGGAATTTATGCTATTTGCGTAAATTATGTCACTGTCTTTCCTGAGCCATTTTTTCCACTTCTTTTTTCTTCAATTCTTTCTCTTTTTGTTCCATTAGCAATAATGCTTCCTGTCGCAGCGACTTCACTTTGTCCTTTTTCTGTTCCTGTTCAACAGCTTCCTTTTTTGTTCCGCTCTGGCTACTTGAGCTGACAAACAAAGGTCGAAACGCTATAAACACTACGGCAAGGCCCGTTAATCCCAGCACTGGTTTCAGGGGCAAATTACTCTTAAATGCTCTTTTTAGAAAATTTCTAATTTCGTTGGCTCTCGTCAGCGTTATTAAAAGCTCCGAAATCTTGCTGTTCATTTTTCCTTTCTTTCACTTATTTTTTTAAGTTCTGCGATATGTTTGGTTGTCTACTTCATTAATTATTCGCCGCTTGGTGCGATTGTTTGGCGGTTGCTCGAATTTTTTTTGGAACAAAGAATAAAATGGAATGTAAAACAATTCGAAAGTTTAAAGTTGCCGCTATTAACTTTTTACTTACATCCCTTTTTGTGCTGTGAAAAAGTTCTGGCTCGGCAGAAACCCAAATTGCAAGCACGAATCCAGTGCCCGCAGTTAAGTAATAGATTTTCTTTAACTGGGGATCGCAAACCGAAAATCATGCTTTTGACTCGTATAAGTTTGGGAGAAAAGAGAGTAATTTACATTCGACAAAGGTTATAGTGACTACAAGGCAATCTCGGTTATAACGTTGCAGAATGAATTTAACTAAGATTCCTCTTACGAGGAGCTTTTCATGCGAAATGTATTTTCAGCTTTCCGTCAGAGTTCTTTTCACAAAAAAAGACCTGAAGGTATATCAGTTACGTCTCAAGCTTAGAACAGTAATATTATAATCTAATATTTTATAACATCAAGAGGTTATGAAGTATATGACAATTTTATGTTGATATTGGATTTTCCTGAAGTTGATCTTGAGAAAAATATATAACATTCTTAATATACATAGTTCTGAATGCATCACATGTATGAAAAAAAAAATAATAATAATAATAATAATAATTTTTCTGCTGAAGATTCATCCCTGAATTTTTTCTACGTTCGAATCTCGCGATTTCGGAATTTGGGTATCCGGATTATTCGCCCGGCGATCCTCGCCATGAATGAGTCTCTCAAGCATATCCGAAAACAGGAAGGAAATATGCGACCTAAAGCGCAATATCAGTGGTTTTCCCGGGAACCTTCGAAATGTCTTTGTTCCAGAAAAGGAAGCCACTCGGGAAAAATTTTCGTTCCACGTTAGCAGACGAAACATTTTCACCATTATCCTCACGGCTAAATTTAAAATTACCCAAAAGAAATATTTTTTTCTAACTTTACCCGGTTAGGATTCATATTCTTTGTTTACCGGCTCCCGGGAGAGTTATATCGGCGGACAAAATACTAGATATCTAATCGGGGTGGAAAAACTTCAAATTTCCCAAAATCCCGACCCGGGAAATCGGGGAAAATCAGGCCTTCAGCCGAGGTTTCCCGAACTCGGGCGTTTTTTTTTTTTCCCCACTGCTCCGGGCCACCCTCTAATTGGACATCTGGTCGCCATCCTGGGAAAACCAAAGTCGGCCAGGGGATTACTCTCTCCAGACCCGTTAGAGGGTAAAAGTGCCGGGATATTTAGCATTCTCACTTTACGTGTACAAGCAAAGCGAACTTCATAAAAAAATACGGATCCGGTGCCGAACATAACAGAATAATTTATGAAAAAAAGCTGATTTCAGCAGTGCGTCTTCTTTTATGAATTATGAGGAGTAACACGGTTTGGCAAAGAGATTGGAAAATGGGGCAAGTTGAGCATCCCCAGAAGACGCTGCGATATTGAACCTCTGCCAGATGCAATTGACTAAAAAATAATTAATTGATTTTAGTTCGGTGGGAAGGTAACGTTGCAAAATGACTGCAGGTCTGTCGGTAGGCGCCGACAGGAATTCCAAGGGTACTGGCAGGGAGTTTGAATATCAAGCCTTTCCCCTAACCCCCCACTGGGGTTTTACGGGGTCGCCTCGCTCAAAATGCATCTCGACCACGAAAAGGCAGGCTCGGACCCCGGCTAGGACTTCCTTGGAGTAGTGTCGGAGGATGTCCGCAGCATCGTGTGCCGCACGGAGCGTCCCGCAGGATTGCTCCCTTTCGTCTCTCTCAGTGACCGGCAGACGGAGCTTCTGATCACCTTTATGGGTGATCCTACGCTTGACCACCGCGTTTCTATTTCATCCCGTTGGTTCTTCGTTTAAGGAGGCGCATACCGAATAATCCCTGTCGTTCACTCGCAAACCGTGCGATCTTGGGTAACCATTCCATCGTGATCGAGCAAAGTGCTCTTACCTCATTTGAATAACTGCTCCGATCCGGATTCCCGGCGAAAGACCGATCTCGACTCGGCGCGGTTTGGACCGGAGCTTGGACGCGTGCAGTAAAACGAGGGGCGGTTGGCTTTTTCTGCACGATCGCCCGCAATTCGGGGCGGTTTGTTATCCGCCGTGCGAATGCGAAAAGTTCGACAGCGTGAAAAGCTTGACGCATTCAAACGTCTGAAACGCATATTTTCATTGGTTTCAGCAAGATTGAAACGAAAATTTTGATTCACCCCTGGAGATGATTACCCACTATCGGTGAATAAATGGAAAAACGAAAAAAAAAAAAAAAAAAGAGAGAGATGATTAACGACCAGACATTAATAAATCCAAGCTAATTTATTAAAACTGTATTAAGGTACAGATGTGAAAATCAGGAGTTTTGAGTGGAAAATTAAAATTTAATTGGTAGTTGAATCAACTCCTGACTCTGCCAAGATCCAAGAAGCTGTGGGCCAAAGCAAGAGGTGCCATCTCGCGCCAGAGCTACTTCTTTTTGAATGCTAATTATCGGGGGTAAATTGGGGCACGAAATTATGTAGATAAGTGCCATCCCTGATGTTAGTCTGAAGTATTTATGTGAATTTGGCGTGTCGAGAATGTAATCATCCTCTCGGCGTTAACCGTAATTATTAAAAAAATTGTATCACCGAAATGCAGGGAGGGGGCGAAAAAAAAGGCTTTGGAAAAGAAAAAAAAAAAAACATTTCCAGGCATGCGTTTTTACAATGGGGCGCATTCAGCCGAGGGACTGCATCAACCCTTCGTCCCAGCATCCAGTTAGTGAAATAAGTTCCCCAATTGTTAGATTAATCTTTAAACAAACTCCGTTGAGAAAATTTCAGGGAACAATCAATTGGATCTATCAAATTTCCCTGCTCTTTTCGCGGCAAAGGCTTTAGCGAAACAGGTCACCCTCAAATATTTACCACTATTCTTCAGTTGCGCTTTACATGGAGCCGTGATTTTCACTGGGGATGAAAATCATCCCTTGGCACAAAGTGGATGAAATTCCCTCAGACTCCCACGCTAATTGTATTATTCATCAAAACCATTCACATAGGCTTTTTCATTTCACTCCGGCGAGTCCGGGGGTATCGTCCCGTTGCCTCCGACACCTCGCAATTTTTCATGCGCTTTCAATTCACCTCCTCGATAAAAAAAAAAAAAAAAAAAAAAAACCTCCCATAATCGAAGCGTGTCGATCGATGCTTGACGCTGCCTCCGATCACTGCACGAACCATCACGTATTGTGCGGGAGCGAGCGATCCCTGCGAGAGGTTAAGGGCGATTTCGGAAAATTTCCCTGCACGTCCGAATTTCGCGGCCGAAATGAAAATCTAACCTCAACCGGTGAGGGAAAAACCCATTTTTCATGTAAAAAAAAAGGCTTTGAGTCT
>JAOWBB010007808.1:0-107273 GCA_028565995.1 Ricinus marginatus | reverse complement strand
AAAAAAAAAAAAAAAAAAAAAAAAAAAAAAAAAAAAAAAAAAAAAAGGCCGCGGCGAAAATCCCATGAAGATGCCACATTTGCTCTGGAAACTGCATTGTTTCTGGAATTGAAAATAAGAATCTTTCATGGATTTCGTCCATTGCGTATCAAGAAATTTGAAAAAGAAAAAAAAAAGCAACAGATTAAACAATAAAAAGAAAAGAAACGTCGGATCCCAACCAAGACTCGTTAAACTCCAAAATCTCATCTCAAATGTTTCCTACGCAATCCAAGAATTCTGGAACGCAAGAAATATTTCACGAAATTGAACGGTAGATCCCAACACGCAACGGGGATCACATGTGCAGACATTTGTAAGTACATGTAAGGTAAAGAAAAGAAAACTTCTCCCCGTAAATTTGAGGAAAAAATAGACGATGAGAATGTTGCGGGAACGCAAAAATTAAACCGTACCGCGCTATTCATTATCATTTATAAATATGCTAATTGTTAAAAACATCGACAATTAATCCAAATGCTAGAATCAAGGATTTTGATGTTAAATTTATAAACTGAGACGCGCGAATAAATAATAAGACAATTTTAAATGAAAATAAAATGATCTAAAATCAAAAACCCAATTTCCACCTTAAGTCGAAAGCTGCAGCAAATCGCAGAGCATTTTCAGCGTTCATTTGGACATCCATGAATGAATAATCAAATATCCTTATTCGGAACATTTTGGAATTCCCTGATTTGGGTTCTTGCCATGAGCAAATAATTAATGGAAAGCATCGCAAACTCCACGAGCACGAGGTGAACCAAAGGAACCTTTCTTGCTGTGGGCTGGGAATTTAAAAGCAATTGCGCCCAAATGAGATCCATGCATAAGCTGAAATAGCATTAAACTATTAACTTAAATTTTATCCGTTTTATCCTTCTGAAATGAACGAATTTCACGAAATGAGCGGGGATTGAAGTTTCCAAAAGGAAATGTCTTGAGGCGCATCACATGGACCCTCGAAGCTCTTTCCGGAAAAGTCTCAATTTCCAACCTTTCAAACTATCTTATCGGACTTTTTTTCAGGTTGTCAAATGTGATGCAGAGCATAAAAATTAAAAATCTTTCAATGCTTCGGTTATAACGAAACAACGAAACAGTAGATTCACTTTGAAACGGCTCATCTCGAGAAAGCCTTAAAGCAGATGGATCGCAGTCAGCTACAAGAGTACGATGGTTTTTAGCCATGCTTGTAATTTAAGGTGGTGGATAATTCGAAGCTCATGATCAGATCCGCGAGGGTAAGGAAACACAATAAAGTTTTGTAATCATTTCATCCGCAAAAAAGCTTTCAGTATCGCAATAACGTTTGCCATATATATATATATATAGATATATATAGCTATATATATTTATGTGTATCTAAAAATGTCAAAACTCAAAAGTCGTTGGGATTCTAATATTTCGAATATTCCAAATGAATAACTGAAAATATTTTTTTCGTTCAAGTAATATTTTAAACTAGCGGATTCATCATATTTTATGTTTGCAGTTTCAGTTATTGATATTCATACTGATATAAAACAACTTTATTTTTGACTTATCAGAAAATTTTCATTTCTGACGTAGAGACTATGGATGTCAGGTACAAAAGCGTTATTGTACGGCCTCCACAACCATTCTTAAAGCAACCGAGCGACTTTTCGAATCCCATCCTCAGTTGTATGCCGCTTTTTTTTTTCAATTGAAGACACGCATTCTTTTAGGTTTCGATTCAGACCGAAACCGAAGCAAAAAATCATATTTTCTGTGTTTATTAAAAAAATTATTCCTGGATTTTTACGTTATGCCCGCTTGAGAATTTCTATTTCCGAACATCTTTACATAACGTACCAAATGCATCTCTTTTTGGGAAGCATTCCTCAGCTTCCTCGACGTAAGATATTGGAGTTCACCAATGGCAAAAATGACCTGCCCCAAGCTGAATCGTTCATTAAATTTTCTTAAATCGACCTTTTTACCGAACATGAAAAACAAAATCAACTACCTCATAAGGAGGATCTTATAAAGCCTTTCCATGATTCAATGAATTACAATTAATATTTCGCATTTGCGTATTAATTACAAGTGAGTTTTCCTTTAAAATTGCGGTCATTGTGAAACGAGTTCTCTATTGGAAGAACCAAAACCCGGCGTTAACACTTAAAGTAAGTTTCGGAAGTTAACGGATTCAACGACATATTAAGTTCCTTGTATTGTAAGACAAAGAGCGACGAAAAAAGAATTCGATTAAAGAAATTTTCTTGAATAGGTTGTTGAGGTGAATATTTATTTTGCGAACGATGTTGTTTGGAAGAAGTGTGATAAGGGAGGGAAACGGCAAAGTACATTCAAATGTGTTTTCTGAAATTTTAATTAAATAAATTAAAATTAAAAGGACAAAGGGAAATATTTTGAATTGCGAGATTCCTTCCGTTTGCGTAATCATTTGTTACACAGACATTTTCCTTGTTAATGGCGCCATCAAGAACAATGAAATATCAAATATCAATCACTTGCGTAAAGGCGAATATTTGCTTGTTTTCGCAGGGGTTCGGGGCCGTTGGCTGGGAAAAAAAAAAATTTAATGTTCCACACTGGAAGCGAAAGTTTTCGCGATTTTGAACAGGCAACAAAAAGCGATGGTGAATCAGGTTGTGCCTGTATGCATGACTGCATACGAAAACGAAGTGAAGCCCTCGAGGCATGCTCGTTCTTCCTCTTGTTACCAAGGAGTGTCAAAAGAATAGAAATGTAATGAATGCCTTTACCCACATCACTTTTCCTACGTTATCTGTGCCTTTCATCCGTTCGAATGGAGGTCGGAGCAGAGCGTTCGTGTGGCGGAATCGAAGCAGTGCGCGCACTTGAGAGTGCCCCGCAACAAATGGAAACAATGGAAATCGGGTTATCGATATTTGCAGACCGCAATTGCCTAATAAAAGATAATTCCCCGTTCGACAGTTTGATTTGTTGACAGAACCCCATAAAAATGAAAAAAAAAAAAAATTACGCCGTCCCCGCGAAAGTAAAATTAAAAACCCTTTCAGGAAAATCGCGCCACATTCGCGGGAATAAAAATTGTCCCGGGTACCATTCGCGAAATTCGATTTTCTCCTAAACGTTCTCCGTCAGCGACATTCGCGTAGCCTCCCGGGGTCCGCGATCGCGGAGGCCGCGCATTTTCGCTTACGTGCAGTTAAGTAGAAAGATGCAGATTAACCCGTACATGAGTCCGTCACCGGCAATGATGATTCACTCGGCGTAGGTCAATGATCGTGGAAAATCCGCGGTGGGACTCGCTCAGCCGCAATGGACGCTACACACCGGGAAACAACAATTTTCTGGGGTTTTTTTCGTGATGCACACGCGAGTTCAAGGCTGCTCTCCGTTGATTGTTCACGGCGAACAAGCTGCCAACATAAAAGCTTGCATCTGGACGGGGAAAATGTCTTCTGTTTCGGAGTACTGAATAAAAAAGAGCGCTGCGATTCAAATCTCATTTGCGAATAAGTCCGCCCGTGGGTAAATGGGGCATTCGAAAGTCACACGTTTTTAAGGGAGCCCTCTCCGGAGGTGTTTCGGATCCCACGGGGGTGGCCGCTCACGTGTGCAAGGGTTTTCCAACTCGGAACGAGAAGGATCGGATTGGGCGACTGCGGCGGGGTCATTTTGAGGGCCACCGATTTGGATTCGGGAACGGTTGGATCAACAAGTTTTAAGTTATTCGAGCGTTGAGAGGTGATGGAATCCACAGGTTATTGGTATTCGCCATTCAAACTTTAGTTTTTCATGCTTCGGTAATGCGGCCGATGGAACGGAGCGGGAGACGGAAAGATGCAGTCCCGAAGGGCAAAATAAAGGTCCTCTTTGCATGGAACTTTGGACTGAAACAGAAATTTACAACGTTGATATTTCGTAGATATTGGAAAATTTTTGTCATATCTAAATGGCTTCTTCGGAAATTAAAGTTTCTATTATTTCGTGCATAGATATGATTTCCCGTGTTTAGCTTTTCTGATCGATATCTCCCGTATCACTGGGTTCTTTGCGTTTCTCCGGAATTTCCCCATAATCCCGAAAACGATATTTATTCACATGACGGCCGAGTCAACTAATGCCGAATCGTCGTTTTTTTTTTACCCGCTTCGTATGTAAATAATCGAGATCAGATCTGGAAAATAGCTGTACGAGCGTCGAACTTTTCCACATCGGCCATCTCTTTATGCGATTTTGATCCTCGTCAAAATGTCGACAAATCCCGAATTCCGCTCTTTTCGCAAAAGCGATACGCAAACGCTTCGAAAATGTATCTATCTGGAAGCTCGTATTATTTTACTAAATTCTGATTCTTCGTTTTTCCAGCAAAAATAATATAATTTTGATTTTTAGCAAAAACGTGCTACCCAAAGCGATTTGTTTAACGGTAATTACTGGGGCGCCCATTCGGTGCTTTCTAAAATACATTTTCGTGTGTTTCAAGAAAACCTTCAATTCAGTTTCATCACGAAATATTTTTATAGTCAGTAAACAGGTGAATGTAGGTGTGGCTTATACAAATCACGGGGTAGTTAGACAATTGAAAATGAATACAAAATTTTGTTATAAATAAGAAAGCAGTAAAGAAAACTTCCTAAATAATTTTTTTTTTTTTTCGCAGAGATAAATATTAAGATTCCTCCGCCACGGAGGGCAGCGTCAAATGAAATTTGAATGCAGAGAATTTTTCCCCGCGGAATAAACGCATTTAGTCCTTCTAGATTAAACGTGTGCGGGAGACCTGTCCATTTTCAGTGATCTCACGATTTTTGTAGGAATAATTTGCATCTCAGCCGTTGGAGATTTGCTATTGGAGAGCCTCATATTAGGCGGCATCATCTCAACTAACTATAAAAAGAAGTCGTTTTAGAAGTGCAGAGTGTATAAGAAATCCTAAGGCAAAACTGATTGTGGGGCAAGTCAAGGTGAAAGATCAATAAGTGTCATATTTTTTAAGCACGATTCAAAATTGGATGACCAAGAATGGAGGCAAATAGAACGTGGAAGTCTCCCAGTTCGCGACCTCCATGCTCAATATCTATCTATTTATTATTCGCACAATATCAACGCTGAATAAATATAGTCGTTTAAGCACTGCTTATCGCTCATTTTCAGTCAAGTTTATCTTCCGTTTTCGTCCTCTTTCCTTTGTGGTGGTTTTTCAAATTTTCTTTCGGTTCCCGCGGATAGGTTTGCGAGAAGTTTTTCGGATGGACGTCAAATACCCGGGCCAAAAATTATAAGGAAAGCCGTCGATCGAATCTGAGGAACAAAGAACGCCCGGGAATCCACTTAACGGAAAAAAAGGCTCCCGGCCAACCTATTTAAAAAAATAAAAAAAAGGAATGGTGCCTTAATCTCTGGAGACATTTTTCATTTTTAACATTTCCTTCAGCTCATGGTGCTGGATTCGGAGTCAATCATAAATGGACATTGTCACGGCATTTTATACGGAAAAAAAAAGCAAATTTTCAGACAAATATTTTCTTTTATGTTCCAAATGAGGGAGCCGAAAAACTTTGGTTTCCCATCGAATTTTTCGAGGGAAGGAACCGTCGAAATATTTTTTTTGAATCAGATTTTCCAGCCTTCAGGATCTCTCTCTCACTCCGGTCTTTTCCTCCTCTTCGAAACCTCTCCCCTGGGAGCCCATGTAAAGAAAAAAAATAAGGTAGACTCTCTTTTAAAAAATAAGAGAGTTGTTGCGTATGAGCGTCTCAAAGGTTATCATTTCCCGCGCGATACTTTCTTTTTAATGCATAACATATAAGGTAAATAAATATGTTGCTCGCTTTACCCGGGAGAAGTTATAATGAGAAAAGTCTTTTGATGACTTCCTCAAAATATTACGATCAAGATTTTCCTGCATTTAGATCAGGGGCGTCCATTTTCAAGGAAAGTCCGGGCAATTCTTGTTCGAATCACGGCTTATACCTGAATCAATCGAATTTTTCGGTTTTACGCCTGCGTTAAAGGGTATCATTAATCTCCATGCGAAAATCTATGCGGCATCGAAAACGGAAAAATTTATTATTTAAGCAACTTCTACATTCAGTCACGTTAGTGTGACATCACCCAACTTAAAATTGGAGAATGAGAAAACTTTTTGTTGTGGGTACCTTGAACCGACACCCGGATATGACCGGTCATGAAACTATTGAAATTATGTGCAGAATTATGTTGCAGCTTGCACTTGGTCATATTTTAGGCTGTTTTTCACTCACTTAAGCGCTGCTGACCGCAAACAGAAACGTCACTCCAAGGAGGTGCACGATGCTGAGAGCAACTTAAACCTGATCTTTAGAATAAGCGAGTTTGAGCGTAAAATACCTACGGTCCTCGAGAAATCATATGATCTGATAGTTTTGTGATGAGAAAATTATAGCTGGGTATAGATTTGCGATAAATATAAATACATTCCGGTATTTATCCTGGAATTACTCTAAGGAAATTTCTCGTTTCGGCATTGACAAAGAATACTCTAGAGATAACCGTGAACAAAATGTTTCACGTTTCTTAACGATTATAAAATTCTTTAGTTTTTCTATCCCCGTAATAATAATAATAATAATATGATTTACTGTTCTTATTTTAAATCTAGCTATTTCGCCTTCTGTGAGAATGGCGTTTTCAGTTGCGATTCAATATTACTGACCTATCTCATGGCTTTCCGCATATAAAAATTTATTCTCTCCTTAATAAATGTTGAAATGAAAAAAACTTAGACGGGATTTTTCATTTCTTTGTCTAACAGCACACCGATATACCTGCACGTCAGCTTTTCAACATTTCATGTCTCAGTTTAATAAGTAACTTTCTGTTGCTATCAGGAATAACGTTTCTCGGTTAGCAATGTGGTTTTGTGTCTTATTACGAAGTGACTGGACTTCTTTTTTTCTTGCAAAGAAACTTAGTATTTTGTTTTATGCAGCTTGCTCATGCATTTAATAACCAATGCGTATATTACAGCAGTTTTCATGGAAGGTCAATTATTTGTCAGGTTAGATAAATAATCGTGCGAAATGCTGCAAACCACGGCGTCGTACGGATTTACATGCAAATTGACAAACCTACATATTAATTACTGTATTGCTGTTTATATATACCATTCACGCATAAGGTAAGTGTTCCACGTTGTTATGTTCCCAAATGGAGTTTCAATTTTCCCGGATTAAATGAGATCGGCCGAAAAATATTGTTGGGAGTGCAATAGATTCAAAAGAAGGAGGGTGTTTTGAAGTTGGTAACCCTGGGGCTTTTTACGTACACGGTGCGAAGCGGAGCCTTTCCTTTTACATAATGTACTCCGTAATGCAATAAACTGTCGCTAAAATGCTTCTAGGTGTAAAATATTGAAAAAAGAAGACTTAAGAACGGGGCTGAATGGAATTGCCCGCATCTCCTTTCCCCACAAGGGTTGAGGGAAGACGAATTGAAAATTAAGGGCGCAGAGGTAGATATTTTTAACGTTATTAACGTGAAAGTGAAATGGATTTGTCACTCATTTCGGGAGATTTAAAATCAAACTGCTGCTGCGGCACTTTTTGCAATTACTTTACAACAGAACTGTGAAATTATCGTTATCTCTTTTTAAATTTAACTTTCGGATAAATTTCACAGCTCGAATTTTACGAGAATCCTGCATTTTTCGATAGTGAGACTTTTTAAAAATTATTTTCGTAATTTGAATAAAGAAAATAATCCGATTTCCCGATTTGTCCTTTGATTAAACAACGCCTCTTTTGGAGATCTGTACAGTTTCCTGTTTTTTTAAGGATAAACATCGAAATAAATTTTTTTTAGTTATCCGTAATCCCCAGCCCTTTCCATACGTTCCTGAAAGCTTGGAAAATAAAATTTATGTTAGATTATCATTGGGTGTCTCTAAATTTTTATTTTAAACGAAAACCTTTTTTTACGCGAAGCAACATTTCTCCTCTCTCTCATATTATTTTTCTTTTTAAGCGTGATTCCTTATGACTTTTAGCCGCCAATGGATAGAAGCCCTTATGCCATTTTATGGTTTTTGTACGTACTGTAAAAGTTTAATATTTAGCCGGGTTATTTGACTTGAAACGTTCAAGCTTAAGCTTTTCCCGGCTGACAGATTAACAATATTACCGAGTGGCAATTCTTGATGTTGAAAATTAGTTTTCCGTCAGAGTTAAAAAACCAGGTATCGAAGTCATTTATTCGGGAATCAATGGATAGGCGACGCTCGGAGCTCGGAAAAGAAAGTAAATTTAGCAGAAATTCGCCTCGTTTTGACTGTGCAATTTTGATCTTAATCATCGACCGAATTCTAATTTAATTTCACGTTTCATGAGGCTGCGGCTCCTTTAAACATCGCAGCTTCGAAACGGAGGAAAAATCTTACGTTCCACGATCGATGCACGCTGGAATGGAAGCTGCGAAAATGAAAAAATATAAAAATTAAATTTTTTCACAGTGCGATCTGTATTTACCCGTCGCCCGAAACCCATCGTCGACCTTGTTCTAAGCCGCAAAACAAAACCTGTCTGCCAGCTAAACTTAAAATCCGGGCCCTGTTCGACCATTTTTGATTAACATTATCCAGTGGCTAATTATTTCTTGCATTCATTCGACTGGAGCCGAGAAAGGAAGGAGGAAAATATTCGTTCACGCTCCTAATGGATTCTGGCAGCGTCGGCGCCCGATGGGTCTTTGGAGGCCGGCACCCCTGCACCTCCATTTCCCGGTCCCTTTCCTCGACAAACCTAACTGTGAAGAGTAAGAAGCGAAGCGGAATAAAAAAGAAGGTTGCTGTTGTTCTCCAGCTCGAAGCATCTCCCAATATTCACATGTATCAGGTGAAACGTTCCGTTTTGGAGTCAGAAATTTTGCATGGAGGTTATGAAACTTTGATCCTTCATATAAATCATTCGGGCTATTGTCTTGAGAACAATAAAGGTAAGTATGAGAGTTTGAAGCCCGTGCAAATGGTAGGTGTATTACGGAAATCTTTTATAATTATCCAGTAAAATTATTTATTCTAGGCAGATTTCCCCAGCCTCCATTACACTCTTCTCATCACATCCACAGCACATAAATCCATAAGCGATGAGTCATTTTCTTTTCATTCAATTCGTTTAAAATGAGGTTCTTCGGCAGTTGCAATTTTAGCAAAACTTTTTTACTGCCAAATTTAAGGTAACCTTTAAAATTTTCTTTTAGCGACCACGGTACGGCAAATTATATTTGATACCACATGGTGAAAGAGTGGTGTTGCGAAAAGAAGTTTTTATGCCATCAGGTAAATTTTTCACGGTGAATATAAGAAGGAGTTTGGACATTTAAAATTTATGACCAATAAGTGTTTCTGGAAGAATGAAAAGATGCAGAATGTATGAATTCGAGAACGTCTGAAAGCATAACCACATCCTTTGAGCACATTCTGCTGGGACTCGTACTTGCCATTTACTCTCATGAATCCGATTAACGGAGAAATATCAAGTATATTTAGAAATTCCTAAAACATTATTATTGGGAAGACTCCATTTCAATTCAAAGTTTAAACTTTAGTTCGTAAATTTCTTTCTACTGTTACAATCACTTTTTAATTTGTTTAATCCGGCTTAGTTGTTGGAAATTATAGCGGTATAATCTAGGGAATAGGGAAGGAAAACTTGTATAGTAAAATTAAATTATGAATATTAAAGGATGCTTTAAAATGTGATGCGAGCTGCCTTTTCTTTAAGAATTTTCATTTGTCACTTCAATATTCTCCGAAATTACAGACACATAACATGAACTTAACTTGTACAAAGTTTTTGCTTGCTTGAGTTTTACCTCAGGCTGATAGACGAATTCATGATTTTGATAGGTCTAAGTAAAGGACAATTCACTACATTTTACATTTTTTAAATTACGAATGTTAAGATAGACAACGAGAATTATGTCTTATGTTTTATAAACGACAGCATAATATAACAGTAAAGAGGAAAAAAGGTATGTGAAAAATGAGGCAATTTACGAAAGGAAAAAATAGTTTTGTGGAATTTTGAAATTATGTAAATTCGCTATGGAGAGCTATAGAGAAATGCAGATTGCACTTTATTGCATTTAATACGAAATATAAAATGATTTCATTAAAATGTCATTTTTAAGTTGCAAAAACTCTTTTTACACGAATCTTAATCTAACTTGCTTCCATTATGAAACATCCATTTAAGCTTTTACCTGTTTTTCCTTTAACAGTTAAAATAATTCACCAAAATGGTTTGGAAATTTTTAAAATTATTAAACAATTAAGCTGCAAATATGTCGATCTATTAAACATATTTAGAATTACACATTTTATGTTTTATTTGAGTTAGTTTAAATATGATTGCATAATTTTCAATAAAAGCATTCATTATAAAGCTTCAAGCTATGAGGCGATGAACTAACGTGAAATTATAATAATTATTGCACCTGATATTTTATGTAGAAACAAACTGAAGGATTCATCAGAGAAAAGAGCAAAAAGTTGAGTTTAAATACGGGTAAAAACCCTTTTTTTTAAACCTTCCTCCTCTTGAAGTTGATTGCGAATTTTGCTTTGTCATATATAATAATAATCGTAAGTATTGAAAAGTGCATTGGCAGGTACCTGCTTGTTAGAATCTAATTTCTTCAGAAGCAGGAGAAAATCTGGGCAGGTTATCAGGTAAAAGTTAAGAGTTGAATAGTTTTAAAATAAATAAGCGGACGTAGTTTTGCGTGAAATTATTTTAAAACAAATCTTCGTTACATTTTTACTTTATTATTTACACTAAACTTCGAGTAGGAAGTAGACGACCTTTAACGAAGATTAAAGCAAAGGTTTTTACATATTATATTAACATATGAAACGCAGTGAAATATGTAAGAACAAAAAATATGATTTACTTAGGATAATTTTACTTCTTGGCTATTATTTTATTTATGTATTCTCATTCACTAAGTAGCAAGCGCACGTGGTAGGTAACGGATATTCAGTATTATTACGCGATAATAATTTAACATATATTCAATATTTTTAAGCTCAAAAAAGGAAAAAAAATTAAAATTTTTTTACGATTGAAATTTATATAATAGAAAATGTTTACATATGATATTAGAATTTTTTACATACTTTTAAGAAAAGACATTTTCCAGTGATATGAAGTACTTTTGGAATTTCCTTTCATCGCACTTAACTCGGTAATTTTGATCTGTTCGTGATCTTGCTTTTGGCATTCAACCTCAGCCTTTCCACAATGTGGAATAAGTTGCATAATGCCCGACTTTTCGTGGTTGGTAGTCTATCTCGTCCGCATTAAACGTACGTTTGATCCTCGAAGATAGATCGCATTAGAACATGAGTTACAGATTATAGTGTACGATCTTATGAAGGTGGTAAGTTCCCATTAGAATGAAGAAAATGCCAAATGAGAAGAATCGAAGGTCTTCTCTTTTGCTATGAATATGCAAATTGGTACCCGTCGCAGATGCCGCTAGTACCAATATAATAGGCAAATAGTTGAATGTGCAGTTTTTTTTTTTCATTCATCAACTGAGATATATAATTATAACAACCCAAGTTCTTCTGCTCGTAAAACATTTATTACTCTAATGGTTTTATCTTGAATCCACAAGTTTCTATTTCTTTTTTTTTTTAAATAAAGGCTGATTAAAAAGATTGAAAATCTCAACTAATTTTATATAATTAGTATTATAATTATTTACAAATTACAAAATCTCAACTAATTACTGTAACTAATTTTATGTAATTAGTATATAATGCTTAAATTTTCTTTTGTCTGTGCTTTATTTTACAAATATCTTTTCTGTTACGGATTCCAGTGTAAGGCATTCGGTATGCAATACAGTTCCTTTTAGCTGAATCATTTTTAAGTTTTATTGGTAATCGTGTAGAAAATAATTTAAGAATTTATAAAAAAATCGAAAAGGAATCTATCTGCAATGTAAAAGTTTAAAAATTAATTTGCTTCAAAACTTATGATCATTTTCCGTACATCAGTTATAATTTATGTCGTATATAATTCATATTTAGATTAAGGCATCCCATCATTAACTTTACCTCATATTCAAAAGAATAGTCTTAAGTCTCCGGGGTATTGTATGGTATTCTAGGAGCATAAAATTGACGTAAAATGAAATTTCGGGAAGCAAAAATTAATTTTTCAATGAGCCAGCCGAAATTTCTGCAAAATAAAAATGTTCAAATGCGAAGGGCTTTGATCTTGCATAATGAACGTCGGCAGAAACTTTTTTTAGGAGTCAAATCCCTTATTCCCGTCCATAAAAAGAAATATAGAACCTAAAAGCTTATTTAAGAACGCAGCCAGCTCCGTTGAAAGATTCACCTCTGGGTTAACTAACTCGATTTAATCGATTCTTTTCATGGCTGGAACCATATCTAATTCGCGAAACACAAGAAAGAATATAAAAGAACCTGAGAGTGACCAAATAAGTACCCGAGAACCGTGATTCGGACGTTCCAAATCACATTACTTGTGCATGTCTGGGAATGGTGAAATGTTATTCGTCCTGCAGTCGTGAATCACCACGATTATTACAAAATATAAATTGTCATAAATTAAGATTTGCTTTTTTTCCCCCTCGAGTCTCTCTTGCATGTGTGTATGTGTGTGCCTGGAAGTATCCGTCACCTCAAGAATCCTCTTTTCAGTGTCAAATGGAAGTTGCTCGAAGGTAGGGCCCAATAAATTAAATGATACAACTTATTCCTTACGCAGAAAGATAGTTTGCTTTGAGTATCCCTGCAAGCAAGCCAACTAAGCGTCTTGGCGTTTTCTTTAAGGTACAACCTGAATATCTTCGTCAATTGTATCATAATTGTGCGTGCGGATTATTTACAAAAAAAAGTGAAAGTTAATAATTTCAGTTGGAATTAATTAAAAAAATTTAATGCTTCGGTTAGACTTAATGGCTTAAATTGGTAAAGCTTTGCCCTTTTTCTTCATTATAAAATATTCTGCTACCAAGGTTTAGACGGACTAATCCACTTAGCTCAAATGTCGGCAGCTGAGACCTTACTAGTTTTACATGTTCGTTATCGTCGGACGACCTGAAGAACGGAAGTTGAACTTTGCCGAAATGACTGTTGGATTATTTGATGTCTTAATTCTGTTTCGATTCCCTTGTTAGATTGAATTTCAAATTCTCTTTGTTTCTAAAATCATGTTTCAAGTTAAAGGACGCTGTTAACCAAATACAAGAGCATGGTTAATGGAGCCACATTTATAGAGAGGCATTCACCGGAAATTCATATGTCAACGGCATTTTCATTTTCTTCTGGAGACATCCCTCTTTTCTAATGTTCCCCGCAACTATTAACTGAAAAGTTTCCTTTTGTCTTAAAGAGTACAAAAGAAAATGAAATTTATTTAGAATATAAGATGTCAGACAATCCCATAAGCTATTCCTTCACTTTCTGTATTAACCTTTTGCTCTGACGAAAAAGAGTTGATTTCATTGTAAATGTTCGGGATTTCCATTCGGTAATAGCAGTAAAATAATAATTAAAGACGAGACGTAAAGCAAGGCACCACGTTTATGAAAGGCTGTGACAATATATCCATGGAAACCACCGCAGACCACGGCATGGATGACAAATCGCATACAAGACGCAACCGACTAATGCCAAGTGCTTTTGCCGCGAATTCGGTTATCAGAATTTATAAATTCCAGCCTTGAACCATAACCTAATCGATAATCTCCGTACAGTAGTTCTTCATACAGACATCGCATTCTCCAAAATCCAAAATCTCCTGAAACCTAGACGGTTAAACTCTGAAAGTGGATGCAAACAGCTTTTAAACTAAATGCAATCCTTAAGACTCGATCTAATGATTTAAATCTACCTCCCGCACCAGAGAGTATTCATTTTCAATATACGTTGAATATTTCACAAAATCTGCAATGCAACAAAGTGCAGTGGCAATCATCAGATCCGATATATTTTGGAAAGGGCCGAAAACCTGGGACACCAAGCAATAAATCTTATGTTCATTATTTGTTTCTTCGGCCTTATACTGTGCAAAGAAATAGGTAACACCGTTAGCATTCATAGATAATTGATTTTGCTTTCTCTAAGTGCTCACATTTTTGATTCATTCAAAAACCAAGAAATTCAAAATGTTTCCGCGGTTTTTATTTCTCTCGTTCTTCTGGCAAATGGTAATATTTTTCATATTTCTAAAATAATTTATATCCTTTTGTTCTCTGTTCTCCTGTTTTATAATGTTGAAGAACTTTTCAATTTACGTTTTACATCGAGTTTGATTCCTCTTAAAATTTACTTTCAGCACTTCACTAATAATATTTTCACGAAGGCTAACGTAGAAGTATTATTTGGACGTAAATTAATTTTAAACAACACATATTAGTAACAAATACAGCTTAAGTTTTCGTCTCTGTCTCTCATTCGTGGATAAAAATTTTTTTTATAGATTTCTATTTTCTAGAATTCCGATGAAACAGAAAATAATTCAAGAGCGTTATTGAAACATATTTAAGATAAATTTCTGGCTCTTTATGGGCGATAGAATAATTTGTCAGGAAAATGCCACAAAGCCAATAAAATATTACGCAGGAATGACTAAAAGTTTGATGTATTATTTTATATAGCTGCATAATGAAATAAATTCATTCACGGGCAAATTTTTTAACTTTCAGCTTTCAGTTAAAGATTCATTAGATATATGAATAACTTCTGTGCAATTAATGTAAAAAATGTCTTAAGAGGTTCAATAAAAAATAGAAATGTCGCATCTGTAAAACCATTTTGTATTAATTAATTAATAAATTTTATTTATATATATAAAAATATTGAAGCTTTGGAAGCAAGCTTTCATGGATTTGCATAAATTTTCATCTTATTGCTGAACGTCCGAATTGCATGTACTACTAACATATCTTTAATTCTTAAATCGTTTTTGGTTTTTTTCTACCTGATATTCGTTTGAGACTGGAACCTGCCCAATTGAGGTTCATCTCTTGACCCCCCTCCGTGAATATATTAATACGAGTTCAATTATGAAAGTTTTCAAATCACATTAATTCTCTACATTCAAAATGCGAAAAAAACACGAAATAGTTCGGCATTAAGTATTTTTAGTGTTATTTAATTGAAAAGGTGCTTCACCTGATGTTTAGCTCTTCGATTAAATCCCGGTATTCTGTAAAATAACTGACTGAATGAGACACGAGATGGAGCAGAATCTGCAAAGCTTCATTTAAAATTTTTATTTTTATTTTTTATTAAAAACGTTGTCCAAAGATTCTGAAGCTCACTTGAAGAACCTTAAATCGGCCGTCAAAAACTTGTTGCACAACCTTTGCTTCAGCGTAGTCTTTAAGGAGTTCCCTCGGAGAAATGGATAAAATTCTCTAAAATGAATGGCTTCATTGTTTGCTTTATTATGTTAAAGTAGTCGGTTACCACCTTTTTTTAAAATTTTCTTCACGGTGCTCTTCAATGTGACAAATTATTTGTTTTCATTAATGGAAAGTGCCAAAAATTGAAAAACGTCAAATATCTCTCCTTAATTTACAAGTTCATAATAACCGAAGAATGTTTTTACGTAAACTAAGATGGAAAAGTTTGTTTTAAATCGGAGCTTAACATATGCCATATTCTTTCACTGAATTATAACATTAGAGTACGTAATTCAGGCAGATGCATTCAAATTTAAGTTTTAGTGTTGCTGAAAATAATAAAGTTAAAATTTCTGCAGGAACAACACGGTACATGAAAATATAAATGCAGGTGGCCTACATTTTAATTTTGCCAGATTTTATGGACGTGTCGACTGACGGAGAAACAATTCTCGATCGGAAGTATCTGGAGATGCAGAAAGCTGTATTTTCGAAGTTTAAAAGCTGCAGGTAAAAAAAAAAATTTAAAACTGTAAATTGCAGTTTAAAAGCTGATTTCTCTCTCTAGGATTTTTCATTAATCCAGGAAACACCGTGAGGAAGAATATATATATATATATTTTTTTTAACCAAGTAATCAAGCTGGATGAATTCTTAACGGAGCAGAAACCTTAAGATTAATGTAAATCCCAAAAAGATAAGAAAAGCCGATCAATTTTTGTGTCAGCTGCGAAAAATCTACAATATGGATCGTATAATGATAAGCCGATAGATCTTCCTGACTTCTCAAGAAATAAGACATCACTTTTCCCATTTGTATCATCTTGCAATTACCTTTGCACGACAAGGAGTGAATACAGACGGAAATCAGGGTTCTGTCTTACGTTTAACAGAATCTTAATTCAAAGAACGATGCCAGCTTTTGACGTTCCCTCCGGAGCTCCCGAACCGATGAAGACGAATATGGGAGCGGAGCGGCAGGTACGTGGGACCGGAAGAAACGACGAAAATATAGTTTCGCGAAATGGGAGCCTTTTCCATGGACCATCCGAATGTGGAAAGACTTCCGGAATCGCAATAAATGCTGCGGAATGCGCCTCTCTGCCTTATCCACATTTTCGCGCATCTTCATTGAGGCGGTCTTCGAACGCAGTGATCGGACAAGAAATCTTTATGTTTCCTCCAGCCGCATTTTCATTCATTTCTTTTCCGGGCAATTAAACAGGTACTTCTGATGATGATATCTGTCTTCCTGGATTCGGAGCAACGGTGAACGGCGAATCTCTTGTTCAGCGGATAGCACGAAATGTGAGACAGTTCGATTTATTTTTATTTTAAGCTGGGCTCTCACAGGCAAATTGGTATTTTATAGCGGTCAATTATCGAAAACGTAACCGGGAGCGCAAAAGAAACATAAAGTTTGAGAATCTCCGGGAGTTAGATGAGTCGATTGCATTAACATCATATTCTGCGAGAAATCCATTCCGGATGGAATCCAGGCCTAAGTTTAAGTTGACAGGATTAAGCCATTGGCTATTGGCTGGAGTGCCGTCAAAAAAAAAAAAAGGTGTCTTTACTTGGATATCACCTTCCCCGGAGCAGTTCTCATAGATCTCGGGAAAAATCAGTGAAAAACCTGAAAAAATGTAATGAAAAATCAATTTTTTATTTCTCAAACAACATTAAAAATACTAATTTTCTATGAACGTTAACAAGCAATCTTCCTGATTAAGCCAATATCGAAATCGACTTTAAAATTAATAAAGAAAGAGAAGTTTGATTGAATCACGTACATTGAATTTGGCGTTGGAAACAATATTAAAGTTCATCGTATCTTAAGCGAATGACATCCTAATGGCGTGTACGCAGTTATTCCACAATGGAACCATGGCAAATCCGTAATGTTTACGGAACATTGTTGAAAAAAAAAAAAGCTTTCATTGTTGCCGGATAGTTTGAATTCTTTGATATTTTTTTCTTTTTCTCATCGAGCTAATCGCCGTTCGATGATCACGAACTCAAAAATTTTTCTCCGTACCTTCGGGGACAAGTCTGCCGACATTCCTCCTTCTGGCCCGCCGCTGTCCCTCGCAGGGACCCGGCCATCAAATATGAATATTTTTCTGCGGCGGAAAAATATTCATTTGGCCGGCAGTGCGTAACGCGAATGGCCGAACGGGGCGCGTTCGCAGAAATATAAAGAATTCAATTTCCGTTCCTAAATAAGGAACGGAGGAGAGCATCTTTCCATTCTCGCAGCCTCTAAACTTCGAGCTCCGCTCGGAGGGACCCATCCGAGCTTTGCCGTTGAAAAACCATCGGTCGATGCAATGCATCAAATTAAATTCGATTTTCAAACTTTTCCGAAATGTCAGCCACGTCGGCTCGCACGAGTTCCTTCCCCGTAAGGTTACTTCTTCGGGGGATCCGCGGGGTGTCGCTCCGTGAGCTACGTCCCTCGGAGTTTTCGCAATTATATTTTAAAAATTTTATTAGTTGTTATTGCGGCGCTCTCGGCCCGGCATTTTCTTGCCTTGGAATATCTATAATAGTTTTTTGCTTGGGTCGAAATAAATTGAATCTCATGCAAAACGTTTAGAAATTTTAAAATTACATGTTAATGGGAAAATAAAATAATGGCAGGAAATAAAATTTTTTTGGTGGCACTTCTTGCTTGTTGGTGATGGCCGAAAGGGTCAACTTACAAGATTTGAAATGTTTTTTTTCGGCAAAGGAAAAGGAGAACAATTTTTTTTTTTTTTTTTTTTTACCGTAATTTATTTACACCAAATGGGGGAACAAAAACCATCCCTCGATCCCCTTGAAATTGCCACGAAAATAAAATTTTGTCACGAAACGATCTGCAATAAAATATGTTTTTAATCTAAAATTTTACGGCCTATAAAACATAGGTGTTCTCTCTCTCTCTCTCTCTCTCTTTCTCTTCGTCTATTCCTCCCGCGGCCTCCCATATATTTTTCAGCGGCGTTACGTAGGTTTCCCGCATGAAACGGAACTGCGCTGTGAAGTCGAATGTCGTTTCGGTCCCCGCGAATTGCCAAAGATCGAATGAAAAAACTTGGAATAACTTTCCAGAAGATCTTATGTTGCGGATATCCGGGATAATGTTCGGCTTTCGGGGCAGGGGCAAAACTCAAAAAGGAAGCGAAGGTTTTCCTTTTTTCGTCGGTTCCTTTCGATTTCGTTATCGCGGAGGCGCCGAAGAATTCATCCGGGCGGCGGGCGCGAGGTGCTCCTCGCGAGTGACCTCGCGGATGGCTCCGTCGCTGTCGTGGCACGCAACTCCCAACCGGTCTCCGTTCGGATTGGGAACGAACGTTTTCTCGACTGCGGGAGGCGACCATCAAATTCAGCTCCGGATTGCTTCCTCTTTCGCGCGGAGTTCTGACCACGGGTTTGTGGTCGACGCTGCGGGCGCTCTGTTTTCGTCCCATCGGCGGAGTGTGGTCGGAAGTGTTCGTGGCATTCGACAAATTAAAAAATCTCGAGGTAACAGACGGGAAGCTTTGTGAGGGCGCGTAAAATTGCTGCCGACACGGAAGAAATCTCGAGCCGCAGCCTTCCCTTCGGAACCTGCGGCGAAGATGCGTCGGTTACGAACTCGGTGCTTCTCATCTTCTTCGATAATTTTTTCGCCGTGCGACCGTCTGCGTTGAGACGTGGTCTTAGACTCGCGATAAGCTCGATTATCGACTCGAACCACTTGTATTTTGCGGAGATCCGTTCTCGGGCAGTGCAAATCGCCTCGGTGGCCTGGCGCAGAACTTCCGTTTCCCAAATAAAGAAACGAGAGACTCGGCCGGGGGCACCAGTGTATCCCGGGAACATTTTTTTTGAACTGCGATCGAAACATAGCCGCAGGATGCATCCCAAGAAATAACTGAGAACAGCAGATCGTCGACCACGCTTTTCCGTAAGTTCGAAGTCGATCCTAATTTTCAGCACATTCTCACCCGGCGTTTGCCACTTATTTCGACAGTTCACACGTTCACTTGACGAAAATCGAAGTCTTTCGGAGATGAGTTCACGACAAAGTTGTGGTAGACGCTCGCGAGCACCGACAGAGGTTCGCCCAAATGAGTAACCTGCACCCGGATTCGGTTCAACCCGGGGAATTTTGCATCTCAACGACGATCGTCGGTGCCGGTTTCTCCGCGCCCGATCATTGTCGACGATCCGAAACTCCTTGCTGCCGGTGCTCCAATGCTGCAGCCTCGAGATTTCTCCCGGCGCTTGCACCCGGACCGGCATCGCTTTCGGTCGCGGTCCCTCCCGCGAGATTCAAATTCGATTCCTGTCGGATATTGTAAAAATTTTCGACCGAGATGAACCCAGGATATCGGCCGCGATCACGAGAGCGCCGAAAGTAATTTGACAAGAAAATGACTTGCCTCGAATGATTAACATTATACTTGGTAGAACAAATCAAACCGTGCTAACTCTCTTTTGGGGCGATTCGTGACGGTTATCGCCAGACGTATCTAACTTTATTAGTTATTGAGTCTAAGTTCAGGTTTATTATCTGCTCCCCCCCGTGCCCCTTTTGCTTCCCTGTCACTGCCCGTGCCTCCTGCACTCATGCAGCCGACGGTTGCCGGCACTGCTTGCCCGCTCCGCAACCGTGTTGGCTGGAATTGGAAAGATTCATTTATTAACTTAAATTTTCAATTATTCATAGGTTATTTAACCGGTAAAACAAAACCGAATCGGCCTTTAAATTATGGCATTGCATTCGTGTATTACCTCATGTTTCGAGTGCCTGCCTTCAAGATGGTCTGCCACCGTTTTTTCCATTACATTTTTCCTTTAAATGAACACTGGTAATTTATTAAATTAACGATTTAATATCCCGCATTTAATCAACTTTACGGAACTAATGTATGAGATATTTAATTATCGTTCCAGTTTATTAGATACATATTGCATACATTATCGAAGCCGAGGGCGACATTTTTATTTATACAATATGTAATAATAATGTAAGGATCAGCAAGCGCGTACAAATGATTTTTTCAGTCGCAATGTTCTCGTGCCAGACTTTAATTTAAACTCGAAGCAGGGAAATATCGGTGTTACATAACGAAGACCTCATTGCGATGGCTTCCGAAAGTATTCTCCCAAAAAATTTAACGATTTCGCAAATGCACATCTCTCGGCCTCAGAAAATAACGGACGTGAACGTCTTTGATTAGAAAAGCTAGTGAATTCTAAATATTGCATCTAGTTGTATACCTGGCAGTCTAATTTTAGTTGTAGTAACTGGTTAAATAGTACTTGGCCATGACGTAGATTATCTTGTTCTTTAAATATTTTACATTATTTTTAAAATCTTTGCGTGAATTTTTATTATTTATGTAGAAGATTTTGACGTATTTTGTGTGAAAACCGACCGTTGGGTTAAGGAGATATATAAAAATGGAAGATAATTATTGCATTTTGTGAACCGAAAATTGAATCATTTCCTTCTTTCGCCGTGATGGAACTGATCGCTTATTTATCAGAGAAAGGTAAGAAAAAAAAAAAAAACAAATTCATCGCCTTTAAATGAGGAACTGACGGAGGGATTAACAATGTACCTGGAATGGGATACCTTAACCAGCAAGCAATTCAGTGAGAGGAAAATTATGCCATCACGCACCTATCTATATTCTTTTAATTCTCAAATTAATTAATTATGTAGTTTTTTAAAAATTTCATTTCAGGTATTAAATAAATGTTTTCGGACCGCGATTTCTTGAACAGAAAAATTGCATAGATGAATGAATAATCGCTCTCCACTAGAACCCATAAACCATGTAGACTGTTAAAACACCAAAGAATGAGTTAATTATTTTTAAAAAGCAATTACTTAACCATCGACCTTTCTACGTTCTCATATTAGAATAATTTATTTTTAACCGGCGTAAAAATTCAGGTTCAAAATTTTTCTTCGGTAATTTTTAAGGGATCCGAATTTTCATAAGTCATAAATGATCAAAAACTGATAAGTCATTTGAAGGAATACATAATGTATCCAAGTTGAGTTGTCCGCGATTTCAGGCATTTTGCTTATTTATTTACAAACTTTGTCAAAAGCAACTTTTACGAAAAGTGATCCCCTTTTTATTCTGTTTAAACAAATGCGATACAAGGTTTATCCATATGGATAACCAACAACCACGAGGTGAAAACGAAAAAATTTTTATTTCACCCTGCTGAAAAAATTTTTTTAACTTAAACACTGCCCCCAACGAAGTTTTTAACCTTTCAGTCTAGAACCAGGCGTTTTGCTCTTTTCTTCTTGACGTACCGGGTACAAATAAAAATTACTGTAATAATTTCAAAATGGAACTTTCCTTTAAGAATTCGATATCTAACAACGGGGAGCCATTCCCTCATATTAGCACCTTTCCAGAAATTTGGCTTTTCATATCCCACGAGATTCGCTTACGTATTCGGCACGATCTTCATCCGATTTTCAGTCCGTTAAGATGGTTGGATATGATTCGAAATATAAATTTAAAGCTGTTAATTTCTGGGCGGTGTTTAATTGTGGAGCTGATGGCACGGTTGATAGGTTTGTCCGATTCTCCAGACGGAGAAATTTTCTGGTCGGAATCGTCGCTTTAAAATTTTGAAAACAGGAGCTGCAGAACGTTGGGTATATAAACACGGGCCAGAAGCTATTTCACTGTAATGATGCCAATTTGTTAATGAAATTGTTAACTTAAAAGTTTTTTTTTTTTTTTTTTTTTTTTTATCTCATCTTGATTGACGTTTTGGATGAAAATTTTTGGTGCCACTCATCTTCTCACTCAATTTCAAGTCTTCTGGACTTTTTTTTAACGCTGCGTTAATTAAAGCGTCTTTTTGCCGGCCTGAATCCGCTCTGGAAAATCATTCGGCAATGATTGAGACGGCTCCAACTCTGTGGATTCATCGATCACAGTCAGTTTTTCACTTCGGCCCTTTTCTTATGCCAGATTTGCATCTGGAAACATTATGCGAAGTTTGTCGGTGACTGCCATTTTCGAAGCCGCAATTTCCGATTCTCTTGGCAGGAAGCCCGTCATTTTTAAAGGCACTGTTAGACTCATAATAACATCATTTTTCAATGTAGGTACAAACTGTTTGTTATTTCTTCCACACGGTTGAAACCGAATTACGAAAGGAGAGTAAATAAGGATGAAAAACGCGTAAGCTAAGCGCATTGTTTCGGACGTTTTGCAGTGTCCTCGCTGCTAACGCGGCTTTTGTATGGCAACAGATTAATATTATTATATGGGGCCGCACTTAACAACAGAAGTTACTCTCGTTCTTCATTTGCCACCATCAAATTTTGCCGTTTAGGTTTTGCCCGGTAAAATAATTGAACCTTATTTTATCGTGAGCTGTTACGTGTGAAGTTTCAGATCTCGAAACAATTATTTTTACCAGTACATGAAAAAGTAATACCTCAATTTCTCCGAGTACAATGCTGATCTTTTAATAAAAAATGAATTCGTGTAGCGTACTATTAGTGTGTAAAAATGTTTTTTTTTACTTTTTTCCCCCCGTTTCGACGTCTGCAGCGAGGGACAGAAAGGCCGAAAAGCATGCGGGGGTAAACAAATGTTAAATTACCAAAAAGGAATACCTTCACTAGTGCAGCGTTAACAAAAATTACTCGTACACAGCTGAGGACACGGTTTTAACTTCAATTAAAGTTTAATTTGGCTTTCCATCTGGTACAACAAACGATTTCTCATTTACGGTAATCGACGATGGATGGGACAAAGTGCATCCCATGGTTTCTGTTCCATTCTTGTGTTCTGTTCCTGCGCCGATATGTCAGACGATCGAATAACGAAATCATGACCTTTCTCTCTCTGTCCGATCTAAACCATACTGAAGCAAAAGGCGCTACGGTTAAGGAACGAAAAAAAAAAGAGTAAAATTAAAGCCTCGGGTTAAAGTAAATTTTGCCTCTGCGTTTTCCCTACTATTAGGCAATATGTTGTAATTGGTGAGATAGTAAGTTTTCTTACCCGAAGACAGGTCTACCTGGAGTAATTGCGCTCCTCCTGGTACCGTGCATTGTCGGGCGTGCCGCTAATGAAACCAAAATTTTCGCTTATGAAACTGCTCGGTTGTCGGGTAAAATTGACCGCTCATTGATCAGTCCTCGTAACTGCTGCCGATTGGAATGTTGCTGCCACGTTCCGGATGGAAGTTCGGACATATTCCACACTTGCTTCTTTCAACGGAGTCCATTGTTTCTGCTTTAAAAATTAGCTGCCCGGTTTTTTTTTTTTTTTTTTTTTGTTTTTTTTTATTTTTCACGACGAAAAATTCATGAAACATATTCGACCGATCTCAACCAGTGTCGATAATGGAATCCAATTCTACGTCAGTCGTGAACTGATTGTGTTTTACAGACGAAACACATTTTGATTAAATTCTAGGCGATTTTAGATTTTATCATCTGTACGTGTTGCCCGGCGCCTGGGTGTATTTGGGGAGGTATAAAAAACTAAAACTCTCACCTTTAATTCACTTTCGCTCGGCTTATACTGGAGCATTGTGCCCCGGATTCCGTGCAAATGTTTTTCAAGTGACTGCATTGATAAATTGTACAGGAAAAATAATTGAAAATTATATTATATTCGTGACGTTTTTCATGTCATCGGGTGCTTTTATTTCCCAGGCTTTTTCTGCGACGTTAAATCGGGCGGGGAAAATGTTTTTTAATGATGATCGGCTGTTTAGACAATATAAAATAGATCGGCAGTCTTTAATATTGCAATCGAACCGAGCGAATGCAATGGCATTGACATCACGGACCGAAAAAATCTAGAAAATATTAAAATTATGTGTCATGAGACACTTTTCAGACGTAAATGATACTTTAACATTTTGTGATAATGAAGTCACAGTGAAAAGCTACTTCCTGAAAATCTTTTACATAATTTAAATATAAAATATAAATTTTCTACGGGGATTAAGGGAAATCACAAAGAAATTTAAATATGTTTTAAAGTCAAAATAAAAAGTGAATAGTTAATTTTTTTCTTCTTTTAGTTATGTTCGGTTTTTAATTTTTTCTTTTTGTTAGCATATTTTATAAAGTGTCTTCAACAAGAATCATAATTGATACCTTCTTATGCGGGCATAAATAGGCTGGGTTATTTATAAAATTATTATTTTAATATTACGTTTTTTAATTTACTGGAAAAAATTTATCGTGAGCCTAGAGAAAAACTGAGGATGCACCGCATAAATAATTCTAATAAAAAAAATTTATATCTGATAAAAGATGGATTATACTTGCATAATGAATATACATCGGAATGGTGTAATGAATTTAAATGTTATTTTCAAAAACCGATGTCAACGCTCAAAAAACAAAATTGCTTTTAAGTTTTCGCAATCAACTTCGCTCTAAGATGTACGTGAGTCATTTATAAAATTCGGAATTTTGGTATTTTTCTACGGACTTTCTCAATGTTGCACTTCAATAATGTCCCTATTTTGAATTCCTGCATAATAACGGTAGGAAGGCAAAGTAAGAAATGAGTGAAACACGCGGAATTGTGATTATGCTGTATTCGTGATCATTCACTTAATCTTCTGCGCCGCAACCTGGATGCATATAAAAATGTATTTCATGCGTGTGCCGATAATACGGACAAAGCTTCAATATTCAAATATGAAAAACAAAAAGCAATTTTTAAGCGAAGGGGGAAAAAATTTTGATCTTATTTATTGAAAATACTCGCAGTCAAAATCAAATATATCTCGTATTTAATGCTTACAATGTTATTTTACGTGGTTACCCATCACATGTTTATATAATTATCTATATTTTCGTTACGAAAAAAAAACAAAAATTGTTCTCATTTGTTAAAGTTTTTTTTTAATACTGAAAACCGAAGAAATTTAAAATTTCTTAAAATTTAAGCAATTAATGAAATTAAAAGTAAATTATTCATACGTGGGTTTTTTGGGTGGGATATTTATATGCATAAGAAAATTCCACACAGTTGGGTTATGACGAGGCTTTGCTCAACGCCAGGGTTTTTACATTAGTTTACAGATTCAAAAAAAAAATTTTATTATTTTTTAAAAGCCGTTGACCGCGCTACAGACAATAAAGCGAGCATTTAAGTAAAAGCAACAAGGACAAGTTTAACTGCTTAATATATCAGTAATTGTAAGAGGCAAAAACTTGTGCCCTTTAGTTTTGATTCCTTAACCTAAAACCGTGATTACTCTGATATTTTAGGAAACCCAAAGTTATTTCTTCTCCAAAAGCGACTCTTTTCCGGTTTCCTTTCTTATTGCTTTCGCTGTTGTTGGATGTCGGTGGAATCTCTCCTGGGTGCGTCGTAGGTTTGGACCCGGACATCGGGCGTGATTTCCCTCGTGGAATGTAGATTGAACGATTAGAAAAATCGAAAAGATATTAAGGCAGAATCCATCTTCCTTGGAATAGACCACGACAAACCGATTACCGATTCAGACATTTTCTCACATATCTCCTCTTAAAGTCGGCACTTGTTCAATACACACTCGAGTATTATCCAAATTGACACATGGATTGATCATTATATATAAACGTGGGAATTTCATTTTATTCTTCGTGTGCTTAGCAACTTGTAGCATTGATTGACAAACAAGCTTGATGTTTTTGTGAACAGGAAAATGCACACCAATGAAAACTTTCGAAATTCATTCCAGCACAGATTAATATAAAGTTTTACTAATGCAGATTTCTGGTCATCGTGATCAATGCTTCAATTATATTTCGGTCGAGCATTGACTAATGGCTGTTTAATCTCTCTCCTACATCGATAATGTAACACTCGACAAACAAAAAGAGTCTCGTCTTAAACCGAGAAACTAAAAATCCTTAAGTATTTCTATGAGTTCTGGTTATTTGCCAGACCTATGAATAACTACGAGGATAATTTGAAAAATTACTTGTTGATTAGAACTAATCACTCAAAAGTTATATCTGCAGTCGAGAAGTTAAAAATAAGCTTGCGTGCTGTTTGCTTTAATGAAAGGATTTGTAATGTTCTGGCACGGGGATTTGAGGGTCTGATTTTCCCTGGCCTAATCTGGTCTTGTAACAAGCCTTATAGGTCAAAGAACTACTTTTTAGCATTAAAATCATAAAATTTTAAGAAACCAAATCCTTTCCCTCTTCAACTTAATAATAATTTATATAACCTCGAGTATAATGAGCTGCCAATATCCTTTCGTTCTTTTTTTTTCTAAGTCCTGCAAATCAAATTTGCGCCCACAGTAATATGCAGGAGTTTATTTTCCGAAAATTTGAAAAATTTACCTGCAACTGCTTCTGAATTTTCAAATAAGATTCATTGTTCATTTTATGGTTCCCCGAGAAAGGATCAACTAATCACCTCTCTCTTGACATACCTCATTTTATCCTCCAAAAGGAAAGTTCATCATTAATCATATTCGCATTGATGAACTATTCAGCGATAATCACTCACAAAATTCCGTGGGTCAGTAGACCCTTAAAATGAGTTTGCAGAAAATTTGATTCACCTAATAAAATTCCAAAATTATTCAAATATTTTTTTTGCTATGAAATAAAATACTTTCGTTGGTTATCTAATGCGACAGAAATCTGCCGCCTTATTACGCTGTCGGCTTTAGGAAGCTTAGGTTAGTAAGGGACAATTCCTGCAAGGAATTTATATCGGATTCATTCGAACGCATTCGTAATGCACTTGGGGTATCTTTATCGCTCTGGAAGAAAAAAAAAGCGTGCTTCTTTCTCAAGAAAGCTATATCGGCAGCCATTAAGGAATAAACGATTAAGAAAAAGATACGTTGAAAAATATGAGTCGTTGGATAAATTTAAAAAAAAAATGGGATTTAAAGCATCCCAGGTACGAACATATATGTAGTTTTACATAATTATCATAGTACCCATGCGGATGGTAGGCGTAGAAATGAATGAACAATAGAGGGAATAAATTTAAGAGAACAGCAGAATCGGAACCAGGATGTAGGAATGATCTCATTTGCCTTTTAATAACCATCGCTGAGGTTGCTTTATTAGATGACCCATTGTGGGAGCCTCCAGTCCGATAGCCCTTGCATCGGCATATGCAAAATGTTTCTCCAGCAAAAGTTAACCCCTTAAGGAGGAGAAAAATGACAAATATCTGCATTCGATTCTGTTTGGCCCTAGCTTTGGGTTTCATTACCAAACAAAATTATACACATCTTCGGTCTTTACTTCCATCCAAGGTCCTCGTTTCGGTGGATTCTATTTAACTCAGGTAATAGATTTTCACTCTGTGGCTTTCCATTAATGAATTTCGGTAAATGGCCATGCAAGTCGAGTCATTGCGTAAAGTAGTTGCCTAATGCGTGTGAATGAAAAAAGGCATCGTAAAATACTTCATGATTAGATTGTCGTACCTAAGTCGAGGACTGCATTTTTGGTCCTGCAAGCTGCGTGCTCTCTGGTTATCCGCTGCAGAAGTTCTGCGGCGGGAAATGCGGGTGTACACGGAACAAATCACCCGGGATTGCTTCACTTCCTCGGCTTTATTTTTAACAAAATTATGCTCGGGGATATTTCATAGAAAATTATTTACATTCCCCAAAGATGAAAGATGTGTATTTATGCAGACATCCGTAAAATAAAAGACGCGTTGGTTAATTAACAAAAATTTAGACAAAATGGAAAATCACATTTAATTTTTTTTTTTTTTTTTTTTTTTTTTTAATATTTGTGGAACAATGTAAATAAGACTTTATTCATACAAAGCGCACGGGCGGATCCTCTAAATCTCTGCCTGATAATTCTAGAACTATTTCTGGAAGCATCTCGGACTCCGAACAAAATTAAGCAATATTTTTTCTTTAAAATGATTTTATTTCAATTAAAAAATTTCTTTTTTAAAACGACTTATAAATTATGTATTTCTAATAAAGAAATAGATATCTGATGATCGAATTTATTTTTATTTTAAATTATTAATTTTTATTACTCAAACAGAACTATAAATAAACTATAATGTATATTGTAGCATATTTAATTTTTATCTTAGCTATAAATAACTATAAATGGGTTTTGTAATGAAAAACGTTGATCTTCTATAAGGGGAATTAATAATTTAGTCTGATGATTAGCTTACTGATCAGATTCATTTTTATTTTCGATTGTGTTGTACTCGAAACTGATTTATTTATGAATATAATTTATGAATAATTGGATAATGAGATCCGAGTAATTATTCCGTTTGCGAGTATGAACTTATGTACATTATTTATGTGCAACAGCGGTTGATTGCATAATGTTTTTAGCGGAAGTAAATGCGAACCTGATACCCTAGAAGAGATCGACCTGGTCGAGGTACGAGTCAGTTGGTTTGGGGCATTAAACGATTTGTTTAAGTTGCCATGAGCCTGAATTACAACGTCACAGCAATTATACCAGTTACCTTGGCAATGAAGATTTGAATTGTATTGGTATATTTATTTCGAAGTTGGTTTTCGTTCTTTTGCTCATGCTTCGGATATTGAAAATAAGGTTTAAATGATATTTGACTTGAGAAATATGTAAAATATTGCGCTCTGCTCTGATTCAGATGTGTTGGGCCGAAGCTTATTAAATCTTTTTCATTATAAGCTAATAATTTCTTGGTTAAAGTGTTTCCATAGTTTAATTTATTCAGTTGCCAGGTTTATGTACCGATAAATAATTATAAATAAATAAAGCACTTAAGCAGTTTTCTTCACCACGGGCGGGCTACACTTTAAAATAGGGATGTCAAAATGAAGGTTTATTTCCACAGCCTACGCTTTTACTAAAACCTTTTCTGTGTAACTTATTTGTCCCATATAATTTGCAATGTCACTTCACTTTGACAGACCGCGCAACAAATAACCGAAGCTTTATTTCCATTTAACTTTAAATATACTGCCGCAGTTTTTTATTCGTCTGAATAAATGCTCATGGATCAGAAATTTTGAGGATAGAAAAAAAAGAGAGGTCGAATGACAGAGCAAGGGTGAATACTTATGGGTATTTTCGTATTCAAAATATTATAAATAGATGAAGAATGAAAGTTTGAAAGGAGAAATATAATGATCAATTGCCGGAATAAGTTAAGCGGAATGAGATACAAAAAGTAGGGTCATACTTATTCTGAAAACCTTTCTTTAACACTGATGGAAGAAAATACCTTTGACTCCTTAGAATTATGTTAATAAATTAATGAACAAACAGTAGGGCCGAAAAAGATCTGCAAATAGCAGACCCAAAGCAGACGAAAGAAATTGTTAGACTGACAAAGGGGCATTGTCAGAAAGTGGAAGATGTGAGAATTATTAATTTAAGTACTCTATACAAAAGTTATAAGAGCTCTGAGAAATTTTTTGTACGAAGAAGACTGAATGGCTTTGCTTGCAGCATGAGCCACCTCCAGCATTCCTGTTTTGTTTTAAGTTCTTCCAGGATTCACAGAATATCTGTTTTTTTTCCTTTTTATTTCTTCAATAAGGTATTACAATCGATCTGGTAAGAGCAGTAAATCAAGGAGGCAGATGGAAGGCCTTCCAGGCATCCATTGCCAGTCATGATTAAATACTTAGAATACAACTTTATCTTCAAATTTAAACACTTTGCGGTTGAATGTTAAGTCGAGTTCGATGTGAAAAATTTCGAGCGGTGAGTGCTGCCTGGTATTGACATTTCGTAGACGTAGTTTGACTCTTTCTTTATATTTCTGCTTACTGATGAGCTTTTTAGGCTCTTAATCAAAGCCAAAAAGAGGCTTTCTGTTGTTATTTCTAATTTTGAATTTTAAAAATATTTCTGAAGCCCATGGGAATTTCGCTTTTCAACGGCAAAAAAAAAAAATGAATCCTTGGCATTAGGTAGGTTCCAAATTATCTTATAACTCTCAAAAGGTAATATGTATCGCTTTCATAACGGAGAATTCATAGTTGTTGAGTTTTCTAACCTAAACCCCAAACGCCACAAGCGACGAATCACTTTCTTGTAAGTCATGTATCATATATTTTTCCAGCGGTTCCACATTCCTTAGGCTCCAATGTGGCACGTTCAGAAACATCATGTTCGGGATATGCCCAGTTTGAAAAACTCCAAAGTGTCTAACCCGTGGTTTGGCCCAATTCCGTCAAGTCATGTGAATTAATATCATGAATTTTCTCTCCTAACCTTTTTAAAACCTAAATAACAGCTTAGTGTAGATTGACCTGAACCGAGTCACATTGTCAAAATAATTGGTGTAATTTTGCTCTTTGATTTTCCCTTTTCACGAGGTATCCCTCGAAGGTGAGGAACAGCACCGGGTATTTTCCGCGGAGCGAGCATGAAAAGAAATGGGAAAAACGATTTATGGTTTATTAGCTGGAAACCTTTAATCCATGTGTTTTCCGTGCTGACGAGACTGAGTCATCCTTCTATCAGAGAAAATCAAAAAATTTACAGATTTATGAGCTCCAGAAACCCCGGCGGATATGTCAAGAAATGATTCAGCACCAACATTAGCTTTTATGACACCTGAATATCGTCGAAGTTAACATTTTTTTGATTATCTAATTAAGTATTTCTTTTTCTTTTAACCCAAATGGATAATGAAGAAGCGAGTCGCCTCCTGATAGAGGTCCGAGGTAAATTCGTCGGACTGATTCAATTCTGCGTTGGTCAAATAAATGAAAATAGATAAATGGAAAATTTTTACTCGTTAATGTCTCCATTCTTTTTAATTATTCTGGGCCTGACCTAAACCTTAAACCTTTTTTTCTTTCGTAAGTTTAACTTAATTTCGATCGCCGAGAATGTCATTTTATATTTTAAGAAATTTTTTATCTTTAAAAACGAAGGCCACATAAGTTTATAAGTCGTCACAGTGAAAAAATTCATCTGGTCTTCATCTTACGCGAGAACAATTCGTACAAAGCGATCTAATAAAATATACTCTCGGAACTTTGCCAGGATGTACTCAAGCGAAGGCGAAATGGATATGTATTATCCCAACAGGTAAAAAGTACGTTAAAGTTCAAAAGCAAATATTCATATTCTCCAAACTTAGGTCAATATTGTCTTTAACCAATCCCATGTTTTTGGCAAATAGCAATTTGCCATTTCGCTTGTAATCCAGTTCTGGTGTTGCAGCGCGGCGGTTGCTCCAGCCGTTTAGCCGCGCGCATTTTCCGCCCGCGGTTGTCAAACGAGCAACGGGAAATTTTTTTCGAGATCTCGATCGCGGCGCGTAAGGCGCATCGAGAATTTTTCACGAATGCCAACCTAAAATAGGATGCGTCACTTTTTGCGAGCTGTCGTTTGACCCGTACCGACAGTTTATAAATTCCCGATTTTTAAAGTCGTCAAAACGCTTTTTCCATACTCGCCGGAAATTTTTATTTGAGAATCCAATTTTTTAGATACAATTCGCCCGGGTGTTTCCGTGTAAGTTAGCACGGGGCCGAGGCGATTTGCTTTTTTCGCCCTAAAAGGATGAATTTGCTGCTCCCATGTTCTCGCGCTCGCTCCGGGTTGACACCCATAAATTAATTGAAGAGGCGATGGACGCCCATGCGGCGTCTCAACGTGAGGAAAACTGGAGAGAAAAAAAAAACTCCTTGGAACAGCAAGCGAGACGCATCTTTAGGTACAGACCTGAAACCCAAAGGCGACGGATAGACAAAAACTTATTATTATTCATTATCAACACCTCCGTTTCCACGGAGTAAGAAGTCAATCCGTTATGAGTTCTCGGAGTTATGAAACGCGACTGGTATGTAAATCTGATTAATTGAATTGAAATGTATAATTTGATTGCAGAATTAATGATTAACGATATCGTATTTCATCTTCTTTTTCGTCTAGATTTGTTACGGCTTTTTGTGCCACTCAACCTGAACTAGAGTTCAGCCTCGTCACTCCGCCAAACTACTTTCCATCCAATTACTCATTTTCTCACCATCGCTGGACATATTTCCAGTTCTCAATCATTATTTTAATGTATGCCTTGTAAAGTCGTTTCTTTTCTTTCATTTTTTTCCCCCGCTTCCACCTCGCCTGACGCTAAATTAAACGGGTCTCAACTCCTATTTTACCTTCCTCTTCTTAAACTGTGACAGCTTAACCCGGAGTTGCTCTTAGTCTTAGCATTTTTCTTTTTCTCCTACTAATACGTGAATTTAAAGATGACATCATTGGAATATAATAAGCGATTAAAATGGTTGAAGCGAGGTAAATAATAAGTTTGTTTATTATCCCACGGCTTCGGATTTTCGTCTGTCGAAGCCCACCCCCAGCTCTGGATGTGAACCTTCTTGCGGGAAGCCTTTTCATTGCCGGGTGCGTCGCTCATGCCGTGGCCGAGAGCGAAAATTTTTTCCCTTTTTTGACGTCGGGAGCTGAGAAGAGGTTCGCCCGTGCGTGTGCTTTATGCGTGCATGCGTGCGCGCGTATGCGAATTTTCCGGATAAGATTTTTCCTTTTTTCTCTTTTCTTTTTTTCTACTGAGGTTCCCGTGAGCTGGACGCCGCAATAGAGCGAAATCCCAAAACCGTCTTGCCCGGACCTCTAGCGGCAACTTCCGAAAAAAATTGTCGAGATACGAGGGCGATTGGGCAAGAGGGGTAGGGAAAAAGGCAGACTATTTTGAAGGCGGCAAAACTTTCCTCTTCTAGATGAGCGCAAACACGCTTTTATTTGCAAAGTTGGCAAACTTTTCTGATAAACCTCGTTTATGGTTGTTCCTGCTTTGAGCGAGGGAACTCTCAAAGACTTTTGACTATCTGTTAAATGAATGCAGTAACTTTTCTCCGTAATACTTCGCAATCAAACTTCCTAGGCTGTAAAAGTTTAATGTAATAAATATTTATAACACCCTAGTCGAAAAGAGAAAAAAAAGAAAAACCGAATACATTCGTCAATTACACGCGAATTATAATACTTTCCCATTATTTCGCCAATCGTCGTTTGTATATTTCATCAAAATTTTACCTGATTTTATATTTCGCTTATAATATACATACATGTGAGCGTTTCACGCTCGCATGTTTCGACACATACATTTTCCAGAAAGCAGCTAGTTTCCTTCGGGTAAATAACAAATTTAATCTTATCCATGTAATTATATCTTTGTCTTATCTCAAGCATATCCAAGCAAAATCCAGCTCGATACATCCGTTTCATATTATGTAGACTCAAACGGATTAAATCAGCGTTATTATTTCTTTTAGACTTTCCGCAGTTGCGAAATTGGCGAGTGCGATACCCGAGCTGTTGTGTTTGCTGCAGGGCAGTCTAATAGATGAGGAAGCCTATTTTCTGTGCCTGCAGGAGATGTGAAGGGCTCAGGACTAATCACCTGACATTAAAGTCCTGCTAGATTCCTGCTCCGCCGTTGCAAACAGTGCAAATTATCGAAAGTGGAGGACTCTCGGTCTCGTCCTGAGGAAAAGTGAAGCGTTCAATTTGCTTAATCTAAGAATCCTGTCGAATGTTCTACGGTATCTATCTATGCAACATTTCGAAATTGTATTTTTAAGTTGGCCATGCATTGCGTTAACCTGTTATTATAATTCATAAGCTCCTAGAATTGTATTATCATACATTGTGAGAATGTTATGCAATATTACTCCATGCTGCTGTTTTATCTCGCAATCTGCCGGGTATAATGATCCTGGTATGCGAATTTTATAGATACTATAATTTTTAAACGCAACTTTTTAAAACGAAAGATTTGTCTGCAGAGCGCAATTATTGGCAAGTATGTACTAGCATTTGTAGCCGACCAATTTATTAAATCCTTCAGCTTTTACAACAACAGAATAATTAGTTAATGCATTGTCAAATTAATCATACATTCTTTTTTATTCACGTACGCTACGTAGTATGTTTGTTTCACTGGTCGGTTGTTAGTTAAATATTGGGAGCGGCAAAAATCCTTTGTAACACACAATTTCTGGTTTTGTTTTATGGACACAGCCATGCCCGAGTCAATGTAACTACCAGCCGGAAACTACTGCTCTCATTAACTGGAGTTCAGCTGTAAAAAGTGAAAATTAGTTTTTTTTTTTAGTAATTTCCCAGTGAAACAAATGAAAATATTCAGATGAGATCAGCGGAGTGAAACGGGATCTTGAATGCATATTAAGGGCCTCTTTATTTTCTTATAGCTTAAATGATAATTACTTTGGTATCAAGGACAGACGATTTCGGTTTCCAACTTCAGCAAAAGCGTTCTACAAAGTGAGCTCCACAACTGAGTTCATCGCTGACATTGCCATTTTGCTTGTTTTGCCTTCCGCTTCTGTCCCCGACAGCAATCAAGTAAGCCTTAAAATTATAAAAAAAAAAAAGCAGGGGAACAATCTTTAAGGTACGCAGAATACAAAATCAAGGGAAGAGCATTCATTTTTGCTTGCCCCGCTATAGTTAAGTAGCAATCGACCAGCCGCAGGTACTCCTCGAGAACCTTAGGCATCCCAATATCGGCAGTTTTCTCACTTTCTTTACATTGGTCCAAAACACGGAAATATTCAAGTGTTATGGGAGCCTTCTGCTCCGTCCATAGGAACGTATCCTGATCGTGGGATCAGCGGCACTTCGCAGTCATCATTGTGCAAAATTTCAGTATTTAACGCATTTAAGCCGTCACAGAATTTACATAACTTTATTTAGTGATCCAATACAAAAATTAATTTTAACTTTATAGTATAACACCACTAAAATCGACTTGTAAATTTTGTTTTACTGCCGTTTTCAAAGATTGTTTAAACCAGCTTAACATTACGTTATCACGGGTCCTTATGTATACCATGCGTGGTAAGGGAAAGATTCCATTAACTTTATTACTGGATTATTATGTTTTTCCAATTTTTTTTTACTCACCGCCGTGCTGTAGGAAATTTTAGAGAAAAGCTTTAACTACCGCTCGCAGCTTTTTTGATTAACTCACAATTTTCTCTGTTCGTATAAGCAAAGAATGAGACTCAAAATAATCAAACGACTTATGGAATTATGAAATAACAATTAGATGAGACTATAGTTAGTCATAATCTCAGATAATTCCATTTATGATGAATTCGTATACATACTTCTTTGTGACCACTCCATTTTATGGCCACGATCGACTAATATATATAAAAGTTCACAGTATTTATAAGTCGTGATATTCATGTACTGCAGTTTACTTTGCTCAATATGGAATTATTTTCGAAATTATTATAAGTCTTCTGGTTTTTGCGATTTCCCACTTTCTGCCTTCCGAACGAAATAAACGGTAAAATTCGCAGGAAAATTATATTAAGAGCTTGTTTTTATTGAAAAATATATAGAATTTAGGTGAAAATGAAAATATCATAGCTTCATGTGAAACACCTAGTAAGGACCTTTTTATCCTCCACTATTGAGCCACGATATTTTCGAAAAATAAGATGCCATATAGCCTGAAATTTTATTTTTTGATAATTTAATTTAGTCGTTGTTGGGCAAAATGCTGCAGCACCTCATATAATATCCTGAAGGAATAATACTGCTTCTAATTAAATTCCGAAAATTATTTCTGAGTTGGTCATTTAAATGATAATATAATATATTACCTGCATAACATCATGCTTTAACCTTAAAACCCGCAAGGAATTTTGCAGAGTGACATCTTCCCCGAGAAATTTATAAGTTCGGTTTCATTTTTTCTGCTCTCTCATTTTTCCCTTCAGGTTTTCTCGCTGGATGCTTTCATTCCCTGAGCTTTGGACAATCAAAGTATTTTGGAACTTGTAAGCTCCCCGAGGCTGCCTGTCGGTGCGGCCTCGGTGATCGTTAACAGCTCCGCAACTGTTCGCTGTTCGTTAAGGAGTGAATTACAACCGATAATTCGACAAAACACGTTTCCCATATTCACTTCCTTCCCTTTATTATGTATAAACAATCGTAAAAAAATAAGTAACCAGGCCGTATGTAAATCAAAGTTTGAATGTAATTGTGAAGCTATTAATCTTTCGGGAAGTTCTGCTAATAGGAAAATGTGTGCAGATACCTTTAAAATACTGCAACGGATTAATTTGTAATTAAGTTTTAAAATGCGTAGGTGATTCCTACCTCTCATATGACAGGTAAGCAATTAATAACATAAATAATTTAATGCGTTCTTCTTGAAAAGAAAATGAAAATCATCCGAAGATGGATAAGCTGTGAATGATAGGACGTGTGAATAATAAAATTGAAATAATTAGTCTTTGATGTTCGATGTTTGATTTTGTCATTTTTTTTTAAAATCATATCTTCTGTTTTTTTTTTTATTTGCCTTGCCGCAGAGGTTCTGTGCAGTCTCTGTCGCCGTTTGCATAACGCTGAAAGCGTATTTTAGTTGTAAGTTATCGAAGAGGAAAAGACCGAAAACTTATCTCGCATCTAAGAAGCTTCTGCTTTAGATAAATTTGTGTTACTAAACAGTTACGCTGTTTAAACCTTAAATTTAAGTGATGCAGTTCGTCTTTTCAATATAATTTTCAAACGTGTACTGGAAATTTAAAGTACGGAATGATAAGACAAAAAGTATTTACTCTCGTCAAGTTAATATTTAAGATACTTAGATAAGGATGCATAGCTAAAACACTTTCATAAGAAGCAAAAAGATTTTTAATTGCTGTTAACATCCAGCTGTTATTTGTTCCCTTCAAGATTATTTTACAATTTGAAGTAGTAAATGATGATAGTAAACTAGGACAACAGTGGAACATAAAAACATATTGGGTTAATTGAATATGGTATTAATTATGAATTAAGCAGATAGAATGTGATCATTTGCAGTTTCAAATCTTGAGTCCTGAAAAATATAAATAAATATTATATTTATATTTTTATATTATATTATAATTATAATATATTATTATAGGATATAATATAACATATTATATAATATAGAAAGATTATAACAAAACAATTCGAAAGAAAATGGCAAAAGTTTTATCGTATGTCGACCATGTAAAAAAAAGAATGCATTAATGTCGATATGAGAAAAAGCAGAACTTTCGGATATACAAACTATAATACTAGTCTAACAACCAAGAAATGTTAAGACTCAAGGCGTAAAATGAGTTTTTTCGTTTCTTCAGTTCATATGAGCTATAAACCTGCAGGAGGTAACAAAGCGTACAAAGGAAGACCTTAAGATAAATGATTGGTCTGCACCATTTTTTAAATGCTGAAAAAATCAAATTTAGCCGTACATGTTGTAATTCGCCCATAACGTGAAGATTGCTCTAAGATTTCCAGTGCCCTTGTTAATGATTACTCAGAAAAACGACTTTAAATATGAATTGAAAACTTCATTACAACCGATAATAAAAAGGCTGAAAGGCATGAACTTTATAACTCTTTATTTGCATACAACGATAATTTCTTTTGACTTTCGTTGTGAGGCATTTTAGATTTCACATCAAGCAATTTTTACATGATAGTTTACACCCTGGAGGGCCATAGGCTCTGTTAACTATTTGAACGGCGCCGCAGTGTAAACACTTATTCTGCCAATCAAAGAACAGTAGTTGCCCATCAAAATGAGAATAATGGTAATATATATATGTCTTTATGCAGCGAAAAATAAAAATTCCACAAAATACTAAAATAGTAAAAAAGCAAACCATAATGCAATTTGTTTTTATATTTTTTGAAAACATCAGATATCATGTCAGTGACGAAGCATACACTTACTGGAGCTTCGGAAATAATAAATTTTTCTCATAGCGGAATAGTAATTCTGTTTATTTATATATATAGCATGTATGTATGCGTGTGACAGTAACGAATTACATACAACGGCGGATACAGCTGCGGCTAAACTTTTTCACTTAAAATAAGTTTTTGTCCTACGTAGCACATATCAATACTTTGTCCCTGTGGGGAAAAATGATTTTTATCAATCTGGTATTTGTTGGTAAAGCAATGACGTGCCTTAAATTGGCATTTCCCTTAGGGCCAACGAAAGGACCTACTATTTGATGATGATATTTAATATTATCACTATGCAGATAATTTCGAAAGAATAGAATTTAAAGATGGGTGATAAAGGATTAAACAGCAATACATCGTTCAAATGATGGTACTATTTGAGCAACTGAATCTATCTGAGAAGAGTTTTACAATTTTTTTCTTAATACTTTTCGTCACTTCAATACTTCACGTTCGTTTTCTAATCTCGATTTTTATGAATTAAATCTTTCCCGTGACACTGTGCAGTTCTACCATCATCTACAATTCTGTGTACATTTGCAATTACGAATGTTACATCATATATCTTACGATGATTAATGGTAAAATTTTTTGCTCTTAACTGACATGTTTTATAAATATGAATATGATTTAATAATAATTATATACACTTTTTATCGCACTTAGTCGGTTTTGTCTGAACCATAAACGCATTTATTTTGTATACTACTATTAGTATTAGGCATCAATACTACTATTTTTCCCTAATTAGTTATAAGTTAATATGTAAATTTATCTTCTTTCTATTCGCTGTAACAATTTTGCAGAGTTTAGTTTACAAAAATTTTAATCAAGTACATTATGCGAAAATATTTTCCCTTGTGACTTCCATTTTCATGAAGGATTTTGTGGAGGTGTAAGTGATTTATATTTCTGAAAACTGGTTTATTTAGTATTTAAGCGGTTTGCTGAGAAATACACAATACATAATATTGCACTTTATTGGCAGTATTCCACTAAGAATGTTTATACCACTCCTTAGGAAATGATACTTTAAGAATTTTAGGACATAAAAATTTTGGATATTACAAATACAATTAGTTTTTTAATGTCAACTTAATAAGTATGAAGTGGCTTTGACTTATTAATATTGATGAAACAATAAATTTTCATATCTTAAACTTGATACTACTTAAATCTTAACGCAGATTCTAAACGTATTTTGAGTAATTTGCATATATATGAATCATTACTCCAAACTTATAAATTATAGATCAAGGAAACTATTACTTCTACTATGTAATATAAAACTGTAAAAAACTTTTTTTATTTACAAGGAAGCAGGACAGCGTATATCTCATCTGCTAAAACAAGACCGGTTTCTCAAAAAGTATGGAAATTACAGTAGGAATCATTGACAAGATTTTACACTATAATAAGCAATGTAATTTATAACTACAATATTTCCCAATATAGATTTAAAAACTTCGTTTTCCTATTGCAATGAAAATTTTATTGGTAATATACAATGAGAAACGAACTATAAATTCAGATCTTACAGCATCTAAAATCTTTAGAAATACTGCAAATGACAGTATGTACTAATTCATTCATGCTACTCGGATCTATCAGATTTGACTTGTACAAAATAAAAAGATCTAAACTTGAAAATTCATTCTGAAATTATAAAGAATAAGATCCATCGGACGAATTCGTGGACAATTTTCTTCTTAACATTTATAAATTAGAATTCTTTCATTCATCGGTCGAATCTTCTTTCATAGTCTTCTATTCATTTTCAGAGAGTCACGCATGCTTTCTGAGGGCGAAAAAAGGATTATTTTCTTTTCGTGATATTCGTTCGCACGGCAATTTATATATAGATATATATTCTTGTTTTGGTCAAACGGGGCTATCATGTACAAATCTCTTAAATCCCATCCGAGGCGCCAAATTTCTTTGCTTCCAGCAAGAATGAGTCAAGCTCTACCGATCATTAGTCTAAATTATTTTTATTATAATATTGGTGGTTCACGCTTCAAACTTTCAATATTTCGACGACATTTTTTTATCATTCGGAGCTCCTTTTTAAAATATATGCAAGAAAGCACAACTTTATTTCCGATATGCGTTAGCTACATAGCTCACAGTCTTTCATATTCTGCATAAGGATGGCCGAGTTCTTCATTAGGCAAAGATTTCAATTTTGGATGTTTCTCTTGATCGTCATTTACGATTTTCTTGCAATAATTTTTCCATACTCAGCATTGTCGCCGCCATTCCAAAATTCTCACGTATAAAGATCACGGTCCTTCTTCCAGATTTTTTTTTCATCTGATGCCCGATTTTCGTTATGGAAGAAACTCACGTTTTTCTTGTCTTCGTTCGGGGATGTCGCTTATAAACGTCGCCAGTAATAGTCGAACGGAATTTGATGCGAATACAATTTCACGTGTATGAAGAACAAATTAAAAGATGCTCCGAATGAAGATGAATAAAGCTTTAAAACTCATAAATTTTGTATTAAATATTTATCCTTTATATAAAATGCTTACATTCTATTAATATTCAAATTCATATTAAATTTTCCAAGGCATTGGTTTTTATTCCAAAAATTTTCATTTATTTTATGTAAATACATGGAATGCACTCAAACATTCATATTTTCTGCTCTAATCGGAAAAATTTCATATTTACTTTAAACTCATATCTTAAAAATTTTTGGTATTATTATAGTTCTTTCTGGGAGGGATAACACACAGAATTATCCATTCCCGGTTGACGTGCTCGGGAAGAAACGCGATTATATGCCGAGAAATTTCATTTGGCGCAAGTTTCGGGGGAATTAATAAAAAAGAATGTTAAAAAAATTGAAATAATAAATGAATTTACTTGTTTTATAGTCATTGAAGTAACCAACAGGCAATAATAGTCATCTTTACCTTGCCAAAATATTATGTGCTTCGCGAATGTCAGTTTACGACTGTAGCAGTTCTCTAATCTATGTTTCATCTCAAATGGTAAGCGACTTAGCCGTAATGGCTTCGATATTAATGAATCGGGAGGAAATTATTTTTTGGAAGATTCTTAATTATGAGGGATCCTTTTAAGATCAAGGATCCGGTGGCATCGTACCTGGGTTTTTGGAAAAATGGCGTCACTTATAGCAGCTCGGCGGCTGCTCGCCGGATAACAGGCCTTGACGAATCAAAAATTATTAATATTTCGTCACGTTATAATTGTAAATGGGAGGCAAAAGGGCAAAAATTTTGCATCTTGAATTTTCAGTTGTCACGCTCGCATGGCGTATTAACCATCATTAATTTCGGTGTATCGCGTAGCTTGTTCGCTTCACTTATATCCATCTTTTTGTGTAGAATTGCAGAATCTTTCAGTGAATAGCGTCACGAACAGTTTAAATTGAACCTGCCGGACATGAAAGAGTTTCTGGTTATCTCAGCCGGGAGAAAATTTTCAAATGTTATTTCGCGAATTGGCCGTTAGCGACTGGAACAGCCTCCGCGGGCCGGCGCGAAGCAGGGAGGCGTTCGGAGCTTTGAAAATTGGAAATGCGGAACCGGAAAGAGTTGCTGACTTGAACGCAAAACCCGTGTTTGTAAGCGGATGTGCAGACGTGTCGCAATAACCATTTTCCGATCCCTCAAAAAGAAGAAGACAACTTCAGATGATTGCCTTTTATTAAAGCCATTCTAATCTATCGGAAAACCGATAATTTTCCGAATGGTAAATTGCATTTTTCAATTCTCATGGTCGTCACCAAGTTGGCAGAAGATAACCGTATCACCGCGTCGGGAAAATCGGAAATCCTCAGTGATAACGCTTTTGCAGTATCGGCTTGAATCATTTCTAATGAGCGGAGAGCTGCAGCACCGTAGTATAAACCTTAAATGAATAAGTGGGCAAGCGATAGCTATAAAAAAAGGGATGGAAAAAAAAAGGAAAATCAAAGTATTTATTAAGTCGTTAAGACTAGTACAAATAATAACATATTTTGTTAAATGAATATGGTAAACTTGAGATGGGTGAGTATTTGCTCAAATGAGTGGTTTTATTCTTCCTTTACTAGAAACATAACGAATAATCATGGTTGGCAGTCACCTCACAAACCTGGAGGAATAACGGTTGTAAATATATTTACGATTCCATGCACATTATTAGCAGAGCGGGAGGTTCGAAAAGGCTGTAAAATAAAATTAAAGGTGTAATTTCCTGGGATTGCCGGTTATGGTCGCTCATCAGCGGTTCCCTTCCACTCCTTTTATCGTGGGTAATCATTTTTTAGTTTTTGTGCAAATGTACCTGACACACCCCGCATTTCTGATTGAATATACAATTATTATGCGTTTCCATAACAATTGTGGCAAGGATAACTTGAGATTTGACGGACAATTTTAAAAGGTTCTCTTTCCTCTTGTTAAATGGTTTTTTTCATGAATTATTTCTTCAGTGAATGAATAAAAAAAAATTAGATACATCAGTAAAAAATTATTAGCAAATAGAAAATTATTTTATGTGCTAATATGAAAATATGCTGTGGGATTCACGTTATAATTAGTGGAGAAGGACCCTATGCTGCGGCGAACCCCAGGGAGAAGCCCGTGGCAAAGTGCACTTCTTCATTGGTAACAAAAGCTGTGACCGAATCGCATATTCGTGAGCAAAACTCACAATTTAATAGCCAATTTCTGAATGTATATATATGTATATATATATGGTCTTCGTAACTTCGTTATCACATATCTTTTGCCATTCGTCGCTCTATCCATCATTTTGCGCTACTCAAACGAAACATCGGGAACTCAATTCGGCAACTGGATTTTAAACTCTGCCGTCTCCGTTTTCGCTAGGAAATTTCATAAATTTCCCTGCGAACGTACAAAAATATCAATAATCGGCTATTAGTATAAACAATGTTAATATTAAAAAGTGACGAACAAAGATTAAGAGTTTATAAGTTGGTGCGGTCCTCGTATGTGTTAAAAAGGGGCCTATTGCCTTTGGCGAAAGAAGCATAAAAACTGGTTTCAGTTGGATTTAGACATGTTGAAGGATGAATGGGAATGACAGTGCATATTAATGAGGGCTGCGGATATTTCTTAAAAACGACATTGAATCATGGACGATTCTTTCGGATAAAAACTGAAATAAAAGTGAGAACGTCAAAAAACCAAAAAAAAAAAAACAAGAAAACAATACATCCATAATCATAAGGTAAGAGTGGAATAAAATGCGAGTTGTTGCTCTGTATTGTCGTCATCCACGGGACAAGCTGTATTATCTGGATGTAGCATTTGGCGAAAAGAGACTTTTTAACACTCAAAGGCAGAGAGGCAAATCTCCGTTGTATCATCTGGTCGCAATCCCAGATATATATTATATCAGATAACGTTCGGTCTTCCTAAGTCGTTCGTCCTCAACATCCAGAACACATGCATTTTTTCCATATCTGAATGAAAATTCTTCACGGCGGTTATTAGGCGGAGCCGCTGATTTAGTCGGCGGAAGATCAAACTCAGACTTTCAAAAATTTTGTAAAAAGGAAACTGCTCCAGCGGCCGCCCTTATATTTTGCCCTGTCTTCGGTAAACAAAAAGGGAAAAAAAAGAAATCCAAATTCGACGTCGAACTAAGAAAGAGATAAAATGGTCTTAAAAAATATTTTGCCTTAATCTAGCGGAGGCATCTTTTGCATATGAAAAAAAAACAAATAAATAACATAAATGCCTTGCGCTAAATAAAACAGCAAAGTTTTCTAAAAAGAAAAAAAAAATTTCCTTCATTTTATTTGCCGTATTTATATTATCTGCAGAAGATTGCATTGTATGAGAGAAATATATCCCTGTAATAACATTAAATTTATGATAGTCTGCCTGATAGATAATATTGTCAGTTAAAAACTGAAATTTTCACACGTGGTAGGTATACGCCATAAAACATAGTATCTTCAAAATATATTCCCTTCAAGCCTGTCTGCCGGTAGGGTTCCTGCGATGCGACTTATACTGGCAAAACGGTGCATTATACGGCAGTGCCCCGAAGGGTTTTCCGAAATGGATGTTATTGATTTATGGTTGGATTGTCAGTTGAGATATTAATCAATCACAATGGAATGCGCCAATGCGCTAGAAAAAGGGAGCTAGTTGTTTGGATTGTAGTATGCTGTAAATACTATGAGGTTAACCGTAAATAAACCGGCAGCCGTTTTCGTTTATCTTTCGGAGCTTATCACTTGCTTCAGGGGTTTCCAAAGTTTTTTTTTCCCCGAGTCTCGTGCCTGAGAAGAACCTCGGAAAACCCGCTGGATTGCCGGTGACGCGGGCGATTCCCCCAAAGCGGGGCGACTCTCCTGCGGACGTCGCTCCCTCTTTTCCGGTTGCCGGGATCTCCTTTCCGCGGTCGAAATCTTCCGGCGAATCGCGTGCGCGTGCATTGAGCAACGTTCTTCGCCGGTGCTTCCACCTCCGGATCGGGCGTTTCCGGCTTCGGTTCGCACCCTGCGGAAGGGAGAAGAAAAATAGCGCTCGCCCTGCTTCCGGGGCCCCAGCCGCGGAACGGCTGGAAGTTCGTCCTGCCGAAGACGGGGCAGCTTTTTTTTCTCGGTTCGATAACTGGTAAAAGGCAAGCCTTGCCTCGAGCCAGCTTCCCGAAGCATCCGATCAGGCCAAACTGGCCTTCAACTCGCCTAAATTATTCCGAAGACTTCTGAACATGCACCGTCATTCACTCCACCGTTGCGGCAACGACTTCCTGGTCGTAATAATCTTCTGTCAGTCAATACTTAATGTGCGCAGTGGGTGTCCTTCATTAAGACACTTGATCCGGTCTGCATTTTGTCAATCTGCGCCGCCACGCTGACGAATCCATCCTCGCCGGATCGGTTTTGGCACGTCCGACGGTTAAGGCTGCAAGATCTTTTGCGCCCGCAAGGTAATGCCCCCGATGCATGCATCATCGAGCATATCAAAAGAACGACGTAGAATGACGTAATTAATTATAATAAAAGTGAAAGGAAAAGTAAAAGATTATTAAAAAAACTAGATCTTGCAAAGCAAAAAAATACCGGCTTTAATAATAGCAGTTAATAGTTTATGGTAATAGAGTGTAGCGTGAGAGTTTCAGGTTCTGCTCAAACAATATAATGATAATCATATAATGTATAATCGTGGAGGCACCATTTTAGAATGAAGAACAAGCTTTGTATACTTCGCTTAATTGGACTCAATGATTAACTGGTCTCGCGAAGGACATTAAAACGGGGCTGGTTTCCAATGCCCCGAACGAGTCCCTTAAAATAATGGCGCGTTTCCTCCGTTGCGAACGTGCGAGGCAAATGCCGTACACATGCCGAACCATTCTGCATGTCATTTGAAGTAGATCGAGCCAAAATTTTTTTCAGCCTTGACTTTCAGAACCTGCGACAAACGATTCTTCGCCTTTTAAGCTCGCGTTAAGGTCTCAGGCTCGCGGATCCATTCGGAAGCGATTTTCATTCCCGAAAGCGGAACGTGCACGAGAAGCGCTGCTGACCCGTCAAAAAGGATGGCACCGCGCGCACTTTCGGAACGGGGCCCGTCCTGGAACGGGTAATTTCGCGGGGTTCGGGCACGTTTTGACGACGGATTCAGCAACCGGAAGGATTTGCGAATTAAGACGGAGTTCTGCCGGTGAGCGATCGGTGAGGACGTCGCGGCAAGGCAGAGCCGGGAAAGAAGGTCGATTTTGTGGCGACTGATCGATTGCGCACACGTTAAGCCGCGAGGGAGCCCGAATGAGTCGAATCCAATTGCGATGTCTGGAGAATTACAGCGGATAATTCGACGCTGCGAGAGAGCGATGAATGTTCCGGGCAAATAATGAAACTTGCTACAAGATTATCCACTATTTGTTACCGTAGAGCGTTTGTGTGAGTTGAGAGTGACAAGCTCCGAAACAGCAGCGGGAATTCGATGGGTCGCTGTTGCGCGATCGAATCCCGTTCGTTTGGGATTTTCAATATTGGAAATTTGATGGTGCGTTTTTCGATTGAAAATGCGGAACGAGAGCGATGTTTTCCCTTTGACTTCGGATCGAAATGCATTTCACTGCAGCTGACGAAATCATAGACGTATGCAGTGTTGCTTCGAGACAGCGCCGCAGAAATAACGCGGTCAAGCTGCAGAACGCTCGTGCGCTTAGAAAAGAAAGGAAAAAAAAAATGGAATAAATTAATAATTGATGCTTCAACCTTTTCACTGGGCATCCAGAAAATGCAAAAATCGTGATTAACGGTTGTTAATTTTCAAATTTGCCGAGAGATAAAAAGTGAAATTATTTGAAGATTTTTAACACTGGTAAAAATCCAAACGCAGAACGGAGACCTCGGACGCGAATCTGAAAATTTTACACTTCTCCAGCGGAATCCGATTTTAAATTTCAACGCTCCAAGCAGAAATTGTTTTTAAAAAAAAAAAAACGACATCCATATCCGACCGCAAATTATTTTGCCGGCGCCCTGCGTCATCGGCTTCGCCTGCCCGAATGGGACTTTTTAATTCCGCTTCCATCGATTTTTCTGGCATCGCGAGTTCCGGGAGTCGTCCCAGTGAAGCCGCGGATTCGGACAGGCTCCCGGAGAAGGTTGCCCGCAGCGGCAAATCGCGGCTGCCGGAACTCGCTTGGCCAATTCCACGGGTTGGGGTACTTCGCCCGGGCTCCGGCGGCGAGCTCCCCGACGGGAGGCCTTCCCTCGGCCAGAGACGGCTTTTCGAGATATTTCTGCCCCAGATGCGGCCGAGTTTTTTGTTCCAGTGACGTGAACCGCACTCTCGCCAGCCAACATATTGTTTAAATGTAAGTGGGCTCAAGGGCGAAGTCGATAACAAATTCAAGGTTTCTTAATGCAGTATCGTATTATTTCCTGTAAATGGTACCTTTTAATCCACCAAATTCTACGATAATTAAGGAAACCGTCAGCTATCGACACTCGCATTAGCCTTGTCTTTTTAATGTCCCGATTGGTAAATTCGCCATCTCCGCTGTTTCCCTTCCCCGGCTCCCACTGCGATAAATGGATCGTTGTTCCTCGGCCGGGCCGCGGGGCGGGCTCATTTGCAAAATGCCGGGTACGCCGGGAGATTTGCTTGCGATGCGCAAGGGTTGCCAACGGGCGAGTTTTGAAAGTTTTCAAAAATGTTAGGCGCGTGAATCGGGCGACCAACCTTCTGATCTCAGGCACCGGAAAGTTCGGCGCGCATTAATAAGCGCTGCGTGAAGCCGCGACGGAGATCAGTCCGAAGCGCAAAGCGGAATTAAAAATTGTTAATAAAAGCGTCAAGGAGCCGCTTGAGAATGTTAAATACTTTTTTATTGTCGAATTGCAAACCTCCGCATTTTCCTTTTAAAAAGGAAGCGAGCCTACAGCTCTGTCGCGATGGACACCATCGCGACCGTTTTGGATCGTGAATTTTTAAGATCGTAAGGTTAAGCGACGCAGACTGTTCAAGAAATTTCCTTGCGTTTAGGGCATTCAGAAGCTTCCTTTTATGTGGCCGTTGCATGGACGGAAGCTCTTCGTTTGCTCGTGGCAGAAATATGTTATGTTAATCTATTCATAAGCACTTCACTTAGTGCGAAGGTAATCCACAATTTTCTTAAAAAGTCCCTGCACTTAGTCAATTGTTAGAGCCGACTTGACAGACTTCCTATTCATTAACATTCTCTCAGGAACGATAAACACATTTCTTTCAGGACTAAAACATGTTTGGCCCGTGAAACGATTATTATCAATATTTTATTTAAGGTTGTTATTTTATTAAGGTTTTCAAAAATTCCACAAAAACCTTTTTAAAAGCTTTAAACTAATAAGTGAGGACTGGGTTTAAATTGATTAATTATTACTTCTACTTTATAGATAAACTAATATAGATAAACTATAGATAAATAATTAATTATAAATAATTAAACACTAAAATTTCCCAGTTTATGAATTCGAATTTCGATGAGATCATTCATATTTTAGTTTTCATCAACGGTGAGGCCGCTCACAGCACGGACACCATTAGGCCATTGGTAAAAAATAAATAGTAAAGAGTGTCTGAACATTGTAAAAAATATTCCATCGAAAATTGAATTACATGGAAATATTTTCAAGGATTGACTCAAGCTCATGGAGAGGGATTCGGTTAAATAGTATTAAACCTATAATATCTGATACTATGGGAGTGGATATTTAAAATATTTGAGCTCCCCTTTCTGTAGAATACGTTAAATTTATAAAAATATCATGAACTTATAATTAAAATCATGACTATTCATTTTTTTCAAAACCGGTGGCCATTGCGGTACAAAAACTATATTTTAATTGTTATCCGTATATCGCCGCAGGATAGAACGGAAAGTAAAATTTCTTACCTCCTGCATGGAATACGGATTTATGAAGACTTTACGCTGCGAAGTTAAAAATTAAATCTTTAAGAACGAGGGTATGGTTAATGCTGCGGTGCTGACGGAACGCCCTTTCCTTCGGAATAGGTTTGCTATTCGTATGACCAAAGAATGGTAGACTGGAGGATCACTGTCTGACAGAGATATTACGCTAGCGAATAATGCTCAGAGCGCAGTTATTTCCCGAATTTATTCCGTAGACTTGAAGAATTAATATTTCATTTATTATTCCGAAATCGTTCTATTACACGAGCTGTTTTTTTTTTTTGATACTAAAACAACTTATTTTTCAAACTCTGTCGACTTACATTTAGATCCAGAAAAAACATCCAAAATTACATACTGCAATGACAGCGTTTTACATAAAACATAAATTATTATAATATTCCGAGTATAGAATGTTATTAATCTACAGTACTGAATGAAAACCATCAGAAGCTACTCAGTATCTGATAATGTCGAGTATTTTGAGATAAGTATACTCAAGTTTTTGAGCATTTGTAAAATGGATATATATTAATGAGAATTAGTTGCAAGCAAACTTCTAGATATGTAGGATTCATTACAAGCATGAATATTAACGAATCTAGATTCCTGACTAAAATTTAAGTTCAAGAATACACGAAACTATTCGACTAATGGCTGTGGCACTGTGCATCCATCGACACCTTCTACGTATTCGGCAGCAAAATGCCAGTTAACAACAACAGACAATTTATCGCCGTCGCTCTAACACGTGTGCGAATTTTTCATCAGATGAAATTTGCAAATGGAACGCTGAATATTCAGCAAAAGACTGACTGAAAAGCCCCAAAGGCAAGCGTAATAAGGTTATGCAACATTTTCATTTCCATATGAAATTTTAAATCGCTAGGAAAGCCTAAGAAACCGGATGGGGTCGAATCGGGACAGAAGAAAAATCGTTTATGGACAATTCGTATAAAAATATCAAATTTCGCGCAGTCGGATGAGCAGGAGCATGCAAGCGGGTCAAGATGATATCAGATAAATATGATTGATGAAGCTCTAATGGAGAGAAATTTGAAACATTAGATGAGTATCGGAAGCAGAGGGCACCATCAAGAGGCAGGGAGGTGTTCATTGTAGCCGCTATTAGATGATACACGGAGCGTTAGTGCAGAAAAAAACGCTGAGGAGAGAGCAGTACAAATGCCGGTGAACGACGACCGAATACAAATTTGCCACAGATTACTCGTCGGTGAATCAACAATTGCATCGGGGGTCCAATTCTCTGTCCTGTACAGTTTTTATATGCCATTGAATTTGGTAAATTTCCTAAGGTACGAGAAAGCACGTCGACATATATTTACGTCTTGGGATATTTGATTTCGCCCAACTGAAATGCAGTTTGGGGATTAAAGAACCTTCGTGACCAGAAAACCTTTCATAAAAATTCATCACCATTCAATGACATCTAAGTTGTTGCATTATTCTTTGCCATTCTCCCTGATTTACTCTTGTATAATTCACGCATTTTATTGTACGGTACAATCAATATCATGATATTCTTCTAAATATCACACTCCTCAGTATATGGGTCACATAAAATAACATAATATAGCAATTACACCCCGAGAGAGCTCCCATGAAGTAATGCTGCTTTTAGATGGCTTATTAGCAAAAATAAGAATAAAGTATTTTTACAATAATTAATTAAGTACTATTAATCTTTATTCAATATCACACGTATGAATATTAAAAGCGAATTTAACACTGCGGAAGAAGGAAATTTTGCTACATTGAATTATTAACGTGTTATCTACAGATCCGTAACATTTTACATAGAGATGATTATACATCTTTTGATCTTTAAAATGAATATATATTTTATTAAAATCAAGCGGTTAGCAAAAACCAGTCTTATATTTTACGTATTTCGAATAGCATAACCGGCATAACTATTGCAATACTATATTTCATTTTTACATAAATGCATTTATTGATCCGTTCAAGACTAAAGAAAAACTTTTCATATTATATTCCTGTTTTAAATTTAATAATCATACAACTAAAAATTTTTTAATAAATATGCACTGCGGTTTACATGATTTTCATATTGGGTAAATACTCTCCTGTGCATAAAACTTTTCCCAATTGATTCCCATTGCCTGTTTTATTTTATGCCTTTTTTTTTTATATTTTGATTTACTGGCTCATGTTATTTGTGAAAGAAATCGTGGTATTGTTCCTTATTTTGTAGAGTAATAGTTTAGGTCTAAAATATGAAAAAGACACCTTAAAATTTTATCTTATTATTTTTGTTAAATAGTTATTGAATAATAAATAAAATAATTTATAGTGAAATGTTGACACAGTATTAAAACAGGAAACATGAGGTCAAATATTTAAATTCTTAAATTTTACTGGCGTCGGTAGATATAATGAAATGCCACGTAAAAAAGTTTTTAAAAGATGAAATATCTTTGCTTGAGTTAACTTGATATCTTAAAAAAAATAATTAATCGATTTGCATTCTCATATACTTTTCCAGTATTATTAAGGAAGAGATTGATGGTTCTTGTGAAAGATCAATTTTCCGGATTTAATCTACTTCACATTTATCTCCGGGAAAATTTTGTAGGATTATTTTTATTTTACGCCACATGCATTATTTCTTTATACCAATACGTAATTTTTTATATATTTCGAAGCAGATTGTATTGAAAATTATTTTAACTAATTTTAATTCTCATTCGCATTGAATCCGTAGATCTAACCAAAGAGACGACATTAAAATATCTACTTTGAGGGTCTGCACCGATCAAAATAAAAGGAATTAGATATTTAGTTGCTATTATGCAGCTCAAACATGAGGGGCGAAAGGGCAGCCATTGTCCAACTTAAGAGTAATTTTGTAAAAGCAATCCTTAAAAGTATATCCGGCTAAAAAGTGGTTTATGGATAATTAATTCAACTTGATTTACCTGCTTGATTGAATGAAATTCGGATAAATCTGATTTATTTTGAATCACAGCCGATAGCATTTTCTGCAGATTTTGAATTTCAAATATATTTAGTAGCGATGAATTTAAAAAAAAAAGTGCTTTCCTTTAATTACTTTGCCATACAAGTAGACCTGGTAAAAATTGTACCCTAACAACTTTGACAGTGAAAAGTTTTTCTCCGAAGCTTTTCTTCTGCTTAAATTTATAAAGTTTTCTGATTTCATTAATTTTATGAAGTTTAGCAGAAAACTTTTATCCTTTCGAAATTGTTTTATAAAGAATCGTGGTTTTAATGGTTCAAAATTAAAATTATTTTTTGAATGGGAAAAACTAAAAATTTACATTTCCAACAAAACTAGGCTAATTCTACAGGCGGCAAATCTGCTGCCACGTTATCCGATTTGTGACATTTGCTTCTTTTCCGTTTCCCTTTACCAAAACTCCGGGAACAATAAGTATATATTTACATTTTCAATAAAAATGTTGGCAATTATTAATATTTCTTATTCATTCAGACATGAAATTAAATATTTCTAAAAAATGTCTGCAAATACTACAACTTTTAAATTTGTGTATTTCCTTCGAGAGCTTCTGTAGGTCTAATTTAATAATTCCGTGTTACTTTAACTGATGAAATCATCCTTCAGATTGAATCACATGAACCCTTCAGACTGAGATTTACTGCTCCTTTTGATGCAAACATCATTTTGTAAAAGTGTATTTAAAACACGAATTTAGATTCCTGTAGAAAAATAATTTTTGTACACAATTCTTTTTTTTTGATTTTTCGAACGCTGAATCAGAGGGAACGAAAATGCACGGGAGCATTATATATAAATTGAAACCGGTAGCTTTTTCCTGTCTGAAAAGATTAGCTTCGACATCTTTTGCATCTCATATTCTTTTTAATTCAAATTGCCAAATCATAGTTCTTTAATGTATAAAAAAAAGAAGCAATGTATTTAACGAAAGGGAGAATTTTTGAAAAAGAAAACCAAAATTTTCTGAAGCGTCATTAGTTAATTTATTAACGCAACATAAAATTGGTTTGTATAATTGGATATTGCATACATTGCCATTAACTACGGCAATGTATGCTCGCAGTTAACAGTTAACCATACTGCGGATTATTTTAATAGTCGGCAAACGACATTGCGTTCACGGGTCACTTCCTTTCAAAAAAATTTAAACTTGAGTAAAGAGCACAAAGTAAAATTAAATTTTTCGGGGGAGGACATTGGGTCAGGGTTACAAGTTTCCCATCACAGATAAATAACATTATGTACATCCCATCCGTAGGTAGATTCTCATTGGTTCAAATATCCGCAATTTATTGACACTTTTTTCGGAAAGGACTGATGTTTGCTAGTGCGTTTTCTGCTGCTGCGTTTGTGCGAGACCCACTGAAATATTTTGAATTGCTCATGCAGTAGGAATGAACCAAAAGAAATTATTTTCTAGTTATAAATATGGAATTCCTGTCAACTTTAAAGGAAACAAATTTTTGTACGTGCTTCAAAACAATTGGAGAGACATGGTTTTTATTTGCAGAAAGTATAAATGAATAAATTTCGTTTCATGGTCCGCGGAAACTATTATTCAGTTTTAGCTCGTTTCTTCATGCTCCACATTTTATCCTTTTTTCTTCTGTGAAAAGAACTTGTGTGACAGGAAGATATTTACAGATTATACTTCTGGTGGACGACTATGCTTACGTTAATTCTGGACATCCTAAAATAATTAAACGGACGTGACACGGAGATAATATACTGATTTAGCAGGTCGTGTCTCGGTGCAGAGGGTTATTCGAAGAATGATTTGGAATGGGCGGCAGCATTAATTGGGTAAGAATTTCACATTGCACGAAGACGAACGAATGTTCAGGTTTTCTTTTCCCTTGTTGTTGTTGCGAAAACATTAATTAATACATCACTTATGCAAAGGTTTTTATAATGAGTGTCGAAGATCTTGATCCACTCGTTTCGAACAATATTGGTTAAGAGCTGGTGTTAGAAGTGTCACGGTATTTTGCATTATATGCAAGTATTCTCATAACATATTCAAACGTTTTTTATTTTTTTAAGATTGTTACCGCCAGAACCATTAACATATTCCTCTTTGACATCGTTCGGCATTTATGATTCTTAAAAATTTAAATAATTGAGAATACTTCGGAGTAATGATTCTGTCAGGTTGTTAGAACTTTTTTTTATTAAGATTTTAACCACTCAAATAAATTTTGTTTCACACGTTCTGTAAATCCAAGTAATTAGCACAACTTTTGCGATTACTTCTGCCTTCGGAATGATGAAGGGAAAACAAATCTGAACCAAATGTTATTTTTTTCAACTTTGCCGCAACTGAAAGAAAATCTTTAAAAAATTAAATGGTTCATAGTCAAACACTTTCCCATAAATACATAAATTCCGGTCAGAAAGTTATAATTTTGAAAATTCACTCTTTAAACATTTTTCACGTTAAATTCATTTCGCGATCAGCAATTGCAACTTTGACAGACATTTTAATCTTTCAGCATGAAGAATACCAAGTTGAGGCAAATTGCTTTCCATTCATAACTGTCACTCATTTTTCGTATTATTCTTATGAGGATATTAATAAATGTAATCAAATAAAATGTATGAATCATAGAAAATTCGCATCAGGTTTATCCTCCTAAGCAATAACCACATATTACGGTTAACCCTCTTGTAACACAAGACAATTTATTCTGTGCTGCACCGCGACTGTATAAAAAAGACGCGAAGTCAATCCGAGCAATATAAATATGAGTTCGAAAAGTTCACTGCATTATTCAGTATGTCAGATGAAGTTCACAAGGAACTATTATATTTTTTCATATTTTTTTAAGGTTTTTATGCCTTTTTTGAATATCCTTGATTACATCACTCTTGTTCATATTTATATAACTTTGACTTCCCTGTAAAAATTGTAAACTTTTTTTATTAAATAAACTATGGAATTATTAATTAAATTTTTTTGACCAAAGTTTTTTTATTACATTAATAAAATCAGAACTTATATCATTTAAAAGATTGCAATTTATAATAATTCATATTCTCCGTCAGCTGAATACGATACGAAAAACTCAAGTTTGATCTATTGATCTTCTTGATTAAATATTTAATAAAACTCCGTAATCAATATAGTTTTTGTAAGAAGTTCCTCTAAATGATAAAGCAAATAAATTGAGAAATTTGACATTTAGGAATTCTGGGAGTCTAAATACAGCTCTCGGATGATTGATTCCTCTTCGAAACCGATTGGTGATCTTTGCAAAACTTTTGAACAATAAAATCCGATTTTCGGTATCATATATCGGAAAATGAAATACTAATATAAAATATAATAGTCTGAGTATACGAGTCAAACATCGTTTTGACTGACTGATTCATTCTTATTGAACGCACGAAAAAATTTCCGCAACGCGAAATTTGGCAAGTGCCTTTCCTCTCTGAAGCAGGCATCGAACATGGTTTGCATTATCTGCAGTTTAAATAAAGTAATTTTTGTTGTTTCTTTGGTAATGCCTCCAGCCGCGAAATAGCGATCCGGCCTCTACATGTGCGAAAAAAAAAAAAAACAAAATTAAACTGATTATGGAATTTCGTCCGAGTTGAGCCGCATCTAATGGAAAGGACATGAAATTTTTTTCATTAACGGGAAATATTTAATTCATTTAGCATTTGCGACTTTTGTCATTGCTTCGTGCACCGTTCCAGGGTGTCGGGCGAGTGTACCTTCTTGCATCGTAATGCCAGGTGAGGCAACATGTCGGATGATGTGATGCAAGTCACTTTGCTGTCCGTCCAGGAAAATTATCTCCAAACGATACCGGAAAACTATTTCTTCATAAAATAACTAGCGGTGTTTAATCACCGGCATCGATTTTTTTCCTTTTCCCGATCCACTAACATCCGTGATATATTTTGGCAATTAAATAAAATTTTTATTTTTTGCTATTAGTTCTTCTTGGTTTTACTAATAACTCTTAATAATGCCAAATATTTTGATAATCCCACGTATTTTCGAGAGAAGAAATAACTGTATCGCCATGAAAATTTACTTACAAGCCATTACGGGGTTGAAATCTGCATTCGATATAAAAATATCATTTATAATGCCGCTGTATCATGGCAAATCTCCAACAGCGAAGCTTGAGATTAAGTACAGATCCCTATTAATTATTTTAATTTTAAACAAACGAGCGAAGAAATACGTTTGTATAACCGTGGCTTCTGAAAGTTAAATTATTTTTATTCCAACACCTTATTCTAGTGGTTCCACATTAAAGTTCGCCTAGACGGAAACAAAATTTAAATCGGACTCCTCCCTTCTGATTGCAGGAACAATAGTCACGTTTTCGTTAAGGCACCGAATAAATCTAGAGTCAGTTTTTATTTGGATTCAGGTTTGGCCCCTGGACTCGGATTTGTTGGAATGGGCAGAGTAGTTCAATCATTCTGCACAGGCGATCCATTTGAAATATTTCGTAACGAATCATCCTCTTGCAAACCATTCACAAAAACTTTAAAATCTCAAAGAACCAGGTAGATAATTTTTTTCCATCAAAACTGACAACAAAGAGGCCTGCTCGCGTGAGGTCGAAATAGATGGTGTTAATCGGATGCATCTTCGTGAAGAGAGCTTTAGTGATGAATGCCACAAGATCCACAATGTTTCTTGCTTGGCTGTTAGTTAATTAATCTTTTCGAATACTATCATATGCTGGCGAGAAACGGCAACAAACGTGATTCATCTGGGGTATTTTAAATGAATTTTTATGTAATGAAGCTTTTTTAGGATGGGAAAATTACAGTATCCAGATAATTATCTGCGGCTTCCGTCTCGGTTCAATTTCAACGGCTAAACACAAAAGTCTCGGGGAAAGATGTGTTTTTATTACCTTACGTTAAAACTAAAAAAAAAGAAGAAAAGCAATAACGAGAAAGGCGAATATACTTGAATCATACCTTTTGGCTTTGTACATTTAAGTATGCATGAATAAGGTACAATTCTTGGCCGCGAGTTAATGCACGCCAAATTAGGTGGCCAATACAATTTGCACTATTTTAACTTCCACAGACCTAGGGTAGAATTATAACGAAAACGGTGAAATTTTCATTTTTTTACAATTTTACTTTAAGTAATCTTATTGCTGACATTTCGATCGTCGACGTTCAAGCCTTTTGGCGAAAATTTTTCACTTACGTTTATTAACGGGCCAAAAATACTACGAAACTGGAAAAATTATTTTTAACGAGCAATCGACCAACTGGAAAATGATCTTTTAGGAAACGTAGTAAGATTACCTGAAATAATTTTACACAAAAAAATTGTTAAGAATATCTGCGGATAAATTTCAGCATAGAGCATGGTCCTTAATGATATAATTAACAATAAGGCTAGATATCCAGTTTTTATTAATGCTGCTCGTTTAAATGCTGCCGAGTTTTAAATTTAATTTTTGTGGAAGACAAGTAATTGGTTATTCATGTAATATTTTTATCCCAAGTTTTTCTTTTTTTTTGTCCTAACACTTCATTTTAAAACCCAAAAATATTTTTATTTCTTTCAAGTTATTCGAGATGAAAAGTGCTAGACCTGAGTTCCATATTTTTTCTCAAACTTCTTTACAGGCTAATTCGATTTTTTTTTTTTAGTAACGAAAGTTAGAAAAATTCAAAAATTTTCTCTATTTTTATGGACTAATTACAAAGGATACCAATTAAACGGAATGTCTTAACATCCAGAGATCATTCCTACAATTTAAATTTTTTTACGTTACCTGGCTCATAAATATAAGCTCAAATATATTATTTCATATGATATTAAAGCCTCATTTTATTAACTAAAGTTACTAATAGAGTGAATTAATGATTTCGACCTTCACTTTTATAAATGCAAAAAGGTATTTCTGCAAGATTATTTTAAGGCATGAATAATTTTAACCTAAAAAGTCTTTTTAAAAAATTAAATTTCATGTTGGAAAACCATTTACCGAGATTTGAATTTCTATTAAAGATTTCTATTGCAGTTATACTGCAATTTTAAAAAGCCATAAAAAAAAGTAAACGGATAGTTCCAGCTTGATTCTTTAATTTATATATTTTTTACATTTAATTCAAAAAATTCAAACGCATTTATGTGCGATATGCCAATGTAGGGGTTAATAGAAATGATGAATATCTTATACAGTATTTTATACCATCTTTGATTTTAAAAAATAAAAAGAAATTGATTCTTGGCTGACTTCTAAATTTTAATATTGATTTAAACGTGCAACGCATTCTTTTTCTTTCGCTTCCGCTTATACAGAAAATGTCTAGCATCATATCTGAATTGTTTCTGTGCTTTCAATTTTCTCACTTATAGATTAGAAATTTAGGGATCTTCGATTTATCCAGTATTTTAAATAGTTTTATAAATGTTTCCTGCAGGAAGCCGTTGAAACTTTCCCCCGGGTGAAATCGGTTTGATATTTGATCATTTTACTAACTATCTGACGACATGGTTGAAAAATCACAATAAAATGTGTATGTTTTGTTCAGACTATATATATGATATGGTAAATCACGTAAAAATAAAGTTTAAAAAGCTCTGTTTTCTGGTCAGCAAGTCGGCTCGTCATCGACATTCAACTGCAAGCCCTCTAATAAATACTGACCAGTTTGTTAATAGTTTGCTTTTCAGATTTACGTCATTTCCTCTCTAGATGGAAGATGTTTCCTCCTTTATCGTTAATTGAACGATACGAACTGAAAACTTGGATGGTGCCATGGCGCAACTAAAAACTTGTAAAAATTATTAAATGACCGTGGAAAATGCATTTGATAATTTAAAAGCTTTTTAGATGGTTCGTATTAGTGAAACCGATTATGAAGTGGACCTCCTGCGACGGTCCCGAACACTCCTCGGATCTTGGTGGTCGCTCTCAAATTTGCCATTGCACGTGCAATATTATAAAACCACGTGACTTTTCCTTCAATATATTTCTCTCGAGGAGCATTTCTTTCCTTTAAGTTGATCCGCCCCGAATGATACAGTCCTCAAATAGAATGGGTAACAAGGCCTTAGAGAATGAAAGGAAGATTGTTTCCAAGGCTGATGTTTCCTTCCTTTGGCGCATTTACCGTTCTTTTGCCTTGCCAAAGCATGTCAACAGATATTCGTTGAGAGCGTATTTTTATGCACTTGAAAGATTTGGATGTTAATATTAGATAATTAAAACAGAAAAAAAAGCAAAACAGCAATAAACAGATTTGCGGAAGATTTAATTTCACAAATATTGGTTTTTAGGTTAGTAATGGCTTTTATTTTTAGAGCTAACTTAAAAAAAGATTGTCGAGTGCAGGAACGTACTGCACGAATATTGTATAATAGAAAATGATTTAAATTTTCCTAAAAATTCATAGTATTTTTTTGGACATTTTACGGTAAATAAATTTAATAGTTCTAAAATATATGTAAAGGATTGATAAACGACTCTGACCTTTAATGGTATCGTAAATTAATTTTTGAAGTTTTTCGTAAAAAATACATTCGGTTTTTTTTATGAACTATAAAGTTAAGACAGGACTGACAAACTTTTCTACATTTCAAGCCATTTAGAACGACAATTTATAATTTTGATTATCATTAAATAATTTACATTTTATTTTATTTTTATTTTTTAAATAAAATATCTTCGATAGTAAGTGACTATTGTTTTAATGTGATTAGCCATTGACTGATTAAATATCTACACACAAATAAAGATGAAAATAATCTGTATTCTACGCGGAACTTGAATGAATATTGATTGCTTCTTTGGTTTTAAATTTTCGTATACGGACAGAGAGATAGTCTTCCAAACAGAGATTATAATTGGTTCTCTGATGGAACAGAGTTTGGTTTAAGCAGAGTTGCTTAAAAAAAGAAAAATAAAGTTTCTTTTCTATTAATGCTTAATCGATTCAGGGTTTTTCTTTCTTAAAACTTTCCATTTTAAATTATGTTTGGAACTTTAAAAGGGAGAAAAGTCAAAATTGATTAAACTAAATATAAATAAAAAAAGAAAGTTTAGAATTTGAGATTGAGTAAACTGATTTTGTGAGAAATTTTTGAACATTTCCACAGAGAGCTTTTTGGAAAATCTGCTGTTGCCCACTTTATTTAGCATTAATTTTGCTTCTACAATTTAGAAAGGCAATTCTTCTTCGGACTGTAATAATAATAACAATAATAATAATAATAATATACTAGAATGAATCATTTTAATAATTTTTGCCTTGAAAGCGTTTGTCTCTTTTTTTAAACGATGGAGGACAAATGGGAAAGTGTGATAGATCTGTACAAAAAAATCCACCTTAAAGAATAAATCCAATATTTAGATCTAGCAGTTTTTAACTTAAGTTTTTGACTATTGTGGGAGAGATGTTCTGCTTCTATACCGCATTGATAATCAATTTTTTTTAATAAAATAGATGAAATGTCACAACCACATTTGAGACATCATTGAAATATTGGACAGCGTGCGATACGCCCAGTTACTTTTAAATTTTTGCAGGAGATACGAGGTAAAGCCAGATGCGGACAAATTAAGGATGATGGCAACTAAACTCCATCAACCAAACTGCTTGAGAACAACATAAAACGAAGTATTGAATGGAAATAAATATAAATTGCTACAAGTGTAATTGTGGAAGCAGGGACTATAAATCCAATAATTTCCGACCACTGACTGCTTTACGTATGAACTGGAAAAGGACCATCAGTGTGAAAGTAGGGACCGGGCCGGATAATATAAATCTTTAAATATCAAACGGAATTTTGAAAATTTTTAGATTATAAAATGTTCCCGAAAATATATTATAAAAAGAAGGTGATTGTAAAAACGGATTTCATTCAGTAAGCTTAATTCAGATTAGTGAAAATGGTTGTATTTGGAGGCAAACTAACTATAAATTTCGTTTAATATGCCACAGCCAAAATTATAGAAATAGTTGCAGTATAAAGTACAATGAAAATGGCCATAAATAGAGGAATTAAGTTTTTTTTTTTTTAAGTTCGACCAGATATTGTTGGTTAGAAGTGTAAAACGAGACATTTTTTACTATAGGAAACGATAAAATAATTTCTTGTACAAGTTACTTTGGTAGAATTCCAAATGTTATGTAAGGTTGCCGTTGTAAATTTTACATGAGACTTCGCCTGTGTTAAAGGAGAAAAAAATTTAACTGTCCGCGCTATTTCTTAACCTTATAAAATCATGCTTCATCCACTTTTTGCATTAGGATTATTCACGACGAATCACAGCACGGTGAATTATATATATAGCATTTAAGTGTACGATAAGTCTGAAGTCCGCTTTTAGATAATACTCGTTCCCTCAAATGTTGTAATTATGTACATTAGATAATAAAAATCATTTATATTTTCATTTTCCATGTAAAATCGGCGAAAAGGAACAGTTTTTATATTGATGAGCCAGGAATTTAATCCAGAGATTTCTGAATATTGAAATAATGGGAGTTGACAGAGTAGGATCGCAGTATAAACTGTGAAGGTAACAGAAAACCGTCATACATCACAACTTGGATGAGACTGTTGTTAATTTTCATAATATTCTGAGTTAACGAGAAAAAGTAAAAGAAGAACAAAACCTCATTTCATTGTTTGTTATGTATAAGACCGAAAACAAGATTTCTTTTACGCAATTAACATATTTATTAGATTTGGCAAAGTCCAGTTATGTTACGTAATGTATGTAGATAAATTTAATTATCAGATAATTAAGCATAAACGAATTCGGATTCATGGCGCTATTAGGAAACCGAAAAATGTCTACCAGGTTTTTTCGAAAACTATACTTAATATATCGTCACTAATTCTTATTCCGCTTAATTTAAAATATTGAACGTTTTATGTGTTGATTTTATGGAAAAAAGAAATGAAGAAGAAAAAGGCGTATGTCATGGCTTTTGAAAATACGTATGATTTATGTAACCATGCAATGTGTTGTGGACTTGTAAATGTGCTTAATATGAAATCGCCAAGAGTTTTTTCCTTCAACGTCAACCTCGAGATATTTAGGAAAACCGAATTCAAAGTTTAATCTTTAAAAACGAAACTGAGTTAACATTTTAAATGGGAAGATGGACGAAAGAAAAACGCAACAAAGATTATTTAAAGGAAGGCAAAAAGAAATTCAAAAAATAGACTTTTATTGAGTATTCCCCAGGTAATTTTGTTATAGAATATTCAGAAGTCATTTATTTCACCCTCCATTTCGGATAATATAGACGTTAAAAAAATATATGAAAACTATTCCTAACCATGGTTTTTAGATTTCCTTTCCAATAGCGAAAAATGTTCTCCTGGACGGAAATAATGTTTTTTATATTCGTGAACAACCCTCACCGGAAATGTCTCCTCTTTACCCTCTTTTCCTGCAGTAATAAGCCCCGGGATATCTTTCGCAATCAACATTCGTTCACTTTTACTCGAAGTGAGAGGACTCATTTCCCAGGGTAAAAAGAAAAGCAGATGACATAATGGAAGGCAAAAAGAATTTAATTCCATGTTGTAATTGGGAAAAAAAAATAAAATAAAAATATTTAACAATTACTTTCAGAGAAGATTAAGAAGGCTACTCCCGCCTTTTCCCTGTGGGCAGAGTCAACGCTTTTCTGTTTGTCTTCAAGTAAATTCCAGCGAAATGAAAGTGACAGTTTGTTGGAGAAAAAGTCATCCGAAATGCAGGGGAAAAAAGCATGAACGCAGAATGGTCAACTGAATTCTTCCTCTGGTTTAGAGAATTTTTTTTCCGTAATATCTGCCAGAAAGTTAAATGTCAAACGAATCACATTTTCATTCGATTACGATACTAATATTTAAGAAATAATAACTAATTCTAGCTTGGTTACTTTTAGAATAACACTCGCATAGTTTGCAATCTGTTTAGTTTTTTTTCGTGGACAGGATCGACTTCAAACTGACCGGGGACAGATTCTTAAGCTAACGTTTTAGTTATGATCCCCATGATTTCTTCCTTTTTAAAAGCAGTATCTTTCAGCTTTTGGAAAAACGTAATTCCCGATTCCCTGATTGGAAAATGCATCGCCAGAATGCTAAGGTAGACTCAAGTGCTCTCAACAAAAATCTCGGTTTGGTTGACTTTTCCCGTCAGTAGTGCTGTAAAATACAGATTAGGCAGTAATATTTATATTGGGTTCTTTCTCGTCGTGAACTGTACATCATGGCTTCGATTCATCATCAAAAAGTCTCCTAAATAAACTTCACGCCCAGTAACAGAAGAGCATTGAAAAATGGTAAAAAAACATTCAAGCTTTTATCTATGTAAAATAAAATTATAAAAATAACATTTATTCCTGAAAAGAAAATCGTAAACCATTGACATTTGAAATGGTTTTAGTGAGGAAATAAAATTTTTTATTTGCCTTTTGAAATTAAGGTAATCCATTTTTTAGCGGTTTATATGAACAGCACTATTAAATACTCATTATGAATAGGTGAATGTGTATAATTCAAAAAAAGAAAGCCTCCGATTCGAAAAGCTTTAAAATGCATACATAATAGCAGAAGGTGACACTAAACATTGTTAACGTGATGGGAAGATTGAGGGTGGGGAGAAATGTTTTCTATCCAAAACGAGTTCTTTTTTAGCTCGGGTTCCAGCTCCTCTTGACGAATGTAAAGCAAAAGTTTTCTCAGTGTAAAAATCTCGTCTGCCTTGATTTTGCCATTGAATAAGTTCAGGCACCTATGGTCATTTCGAGGATATTTAGTAACTTAGCCCATTTCTGGAAGAAATATGTGCAACGTATTACTTGCAGAATATGTTGAGTTCAAATTAATGAATGTGTGTAATTTACCTGAATCGATTCTGTATCTGTTCTATGCTTAAAAAAAAAAATATATATATCGACTGAGTGATCATCAAGTAATGGAAGGTCTAAATTATGAAAATGTTAACTCCGGGTATTTTTTTTTGTGCTTTTTGATAAGAAATTTTACAAAAATTTCATATTCTCCTTAATCTTCGGAAAATTTTCATTTGTAGAACTTTTTTTTGCATTACATGAAGTGGTGACTCGCTTATATTCTTCATTCAGATACCCGGAGGTCAATATTAAAAATCTTACTCTAGCTTACAGGGAAAGGAATGAATTCTTTGTAACGTTTCAAACTGATCGAATGATAGAAGCTGTTTTTCTTGTTTACATCTCACTTTCATAAAGTAGCAAATATAAGGAGAATCTTTTTTTAAGAAAATAAAATTTTCACGTGTAAAAAAGTGTTAATAACTGACAATTTTATATATATACATATATTATGCATATATTTCATCAGAAATTAAATATTATCTCATCGTCTGGCGTATAGGCGAGGGTTTAGTTTCATTACAATAAAACTGAGAAGCAAAAATGTTTTAGGGCGTTTATTTAATGTGAATAAAAGTGAGTCCAACCACTTCATATTTTAACAGATTAAGTATTTCTTTAGGGGTCCTTTTTTATGTTTCATTTCTTCATTTTTGCAAGCTTATTTACCCCTTCCTCGCTGTAATTGTTGCAAAAAAAGATTTTTTTGTGAAAAGTTCCACAAACAAGGCTCCCTTTTTTTAAAGGGTATTCGAACTGGACATTCGTATCACTTGTGTTCCTTACATGTGTCAGTTATAAAATATATGGAATGGATTTTTACTGCTGTTTAAAATTCTATTGAACCGGTGGAATCTGTAATTGTTGCTCGTTCTATACCGATATATTAATAAATAATATTTTTCAGCATAAGTTATTTGACTTAGGCTGAAATTAGCAAAAAGATGTAGCAAGAGTAATTTGGATGGCACATAAAAGTTATGACAGTTAGAAAATTAATAAAGTTTACAAGAGAAATAAAAGGAGAAATGAAACTAGGAGGATATTTTAAGGCGGAGAACAGGGTCAGAGGTTTTCTGATACTGCTAAGGCAATTACAACTTTACAAGTTTCTTATCCTCATTTTGGCTGTTTGTCTCAACAACTTCGTTAATATCATTTTGTTAACTCGTTATCTACGTATTCACGTTTCATATTTTAATGGAATTAAATATGAAACAAAAATGCGACAAAAATATAAAAGGACATGAATGGTTGAAATGAAAAACGAAGAAGTTGTTTAATATTTAGTTATCTCCACGTGGCACGTTGTTTTCTCAAGCAAAAATGAGAAAACTTCTAAGATTGCCAAGTTCCGACTGCATGAAGATTTTGGGTTAAGGTTCTGTCGTTTCTTGCATGGGGTATTCGCTTTAAATAAAAATTGCGTAGAAAAAAATTCGAAAACATTATGGAAGGGCTCATTTGTATCAGTATTCAATTAATATATATTATTAATTGACTGGATGGACAAAAAATTGAAACTTCGACTCAAGAGCGCCAGTGAATAGTTTGCTCGTTAGGAAGGCTTTCTTGCTGTCGAAAATTGCTCGTTTTGAGAAAAAAAAAATTAAATTATCCAGGAACTTAGAATTAAACGTAAAGTTTTCAAAGTCTCTTCACCTTCTAATTTTAAGATTCCCATCAAATAATTTTTAATCAGAGAGAGAAAAAATTGCAGGCAAAGTCAGCATTTACTTCGGGCCTTCCTCGGAGTTTTTATTTTCGATAAAGCCTTGCTTTTCTCATCTAAATCTAAATTAATAACCTGGGAGTGAAATCCCAGGTTTTAAGTGAATTAAAATCATATTGGATGTTACCACGAGTGCCGAGAGTTAGAGAAATATTCCGATGAGTCGTGCCACGGCTAAATTCATCATCCACGTTGTTTTCTGCTTTTGCATATGCCGAAAGTCTAATGCACATTTCAAACCCGGACCATGTCATCAAAGTAAAACCCACGCGAACAAATTACATTTTAATGAGGTTGATCTTCCTCTTTAGAAATAACTTTTTTCTTTCGTGTCATTCTTATCTTAACCAAAATTCATAGCGATGAGAGGATTTTGCTTGAATTATATTTATATATACCCTGGTAATTTTGCGTCCTGACAAGAAATCCGAACATTAATCTTTGATATTCTGGGAAGAAATACAAAAATGCTATGAATCCTTTACAATATTTTCATGTAAATAAATATTTATTGGTCATTTCGTATTATAAAGATAATATCAATTTCATAAGGCGAAATATTTTGCTTCGCGATTCGAATGACGTTGATGATTCCTTGCAAATACTTATAAAGAAAAAAATTATTTATAAAAATATTGTGAAATAAATATTATTTTATTGTGTTGTTCAGCATATTTTGCATTTTCTCGCGATACTTTGATCATGTTAGTCATTGCATATTCGCGGGGGAAGTTATGAAAATTAGCCATGCTAAAATTTAATCTTCAAGTATCTCACGATTAAATGAAGAAAAAAAAACTATAAAATTATCATATAGATTTCATATTTTCACTAAGAACGATATCTGCTTAAGTAACTACTTTGATCGTAGTACATATGGTGTTTCTTCAATATGGTAAAATCCTTGTTGAACATTTGTTATTATGAAAATGAATTGTCATACTTTGTTTATTATATACGTTGAAAAAAAATGCAAATTATTTATTTCGATGATTATCGATGATTGTAGATTAGTCATTTCGATGTGATATTAACTGTTTGATAAGAAAAAAAAATTTGGTTTTCAATAAGCAAGACAATGTAAATAAACATATTATAGTAACTAATAATTTATTTTTATACTCATTATCTCAACGTTTTAATCTTAATTTAGTAATGTAATGCATCAACTTATTATATTAGCTACAATTTAATTTCGAAATTTATCATTATATTATAAATCAATGTAATCATTCGGTGTTTAATTGAAAGCATATAATATATTAAACCTATATTTTAAAATTATGCCTGTGTTTTAATTTAATTAACAGAAATTTTTAATATAAATTTACCTCAGAATGTCGAAAACTTTCTAAAACTATATTCCAGATCGTATAAAAACAAGATTATTTAATAAAATATTAGATATAATATGCAATGCCGCGTGTGGGGGATACAAAGATTGATTACATCTAAAAATGTATATAAAACAATATTTTTGTTAAATCTTAGCAATAATTCAGGCAAAATGTAGATTTACCTTTTCTTCAGTCGTTCATATTTTTTGATTTTGTGTTAGCTGAAAAAAATAACCGATTGCTATATGTGAGCTAAAATTACTCCAAAACTTTGGGCTCATTTTGAAAGAATTATACAGGGCAAACATGTTAAATCTTACAAAAATGGAAATGTAACATGAAATTGAAAAAGAAAATATTTTTCCTTTCGGTTTTCAAATATCTCCTCCCATGGGAAATATGTTTGCTGACAAATCACCAATAGGCTCATAACTGACGTATGTCGTGATTGGTATTCATGAAATAATCGGTGGACGATTATTTTGCTTAGTAACGGAAAAATGTTTCGCTGATATACGGTAATGTCATCTTTTCATTCTGCCTCAAAATTTACACGCTTACTTTTCGTTTTCCAACAACCACAGATAGAAAAAGTCTATTTAATGAAGATTTGTAAACGGCGAGACCGTAGGAGTAAAATGTAAAAATTTGTGTTTTAAATTTTGATACCGAAATGACAATCAAAAGTTTATGACACTGAAAAATCGATAAAAAACAAACAGGAATTATCTCCCTTATTAACCTTAAAATCAGTGGTTACTTGTGCCTACTTGAAAATGCCATATTTTGCATTATATATATATATACCGGAATATACAGAATAGAATTACAAATAATGTCCTTCCATTGTCAAAAACTATGAGATTTTGTTTTTTGGGAATTTTTTATTAATATCTTTTGCAAATTTTGTCGGTGTAACTTTAAAAAAATGTCTTATTCATCAAAAACTTGTCCATCATATTTATTTGAAACAATAAATTTTACATTTATTTGTGGCAAAGAAAAAAATTATCTTTACTGCTACATTCATTAGATTCTAAGTTCTCGCGGAATAAAAATGTTTTCTAACCATTCTGACTAGTCAACCAAATATATTATAATTCTTCACCGGAAAATCACGATTTATTGTCTCCGGAGTAGAAAAAAAGGTCTTGGGTAGAGAAATAAGAGGTACTTGTTCTGCTGCTTTTCTCATTAACTTTTATTTTAATAGAATAATTAAAAGAGAGCCTTTTTCGCAGTAAATCAGGATTAGCTGAAAAGATCATCCAGAAATTTTACTGGAAAGCGCAGAGAGGGAGGCAGAACTGGAGGAGGTCGGGTCACCGGCACGGGCCGCGGCGGAGGCGATTTTATAGCAAAAAAATTTTCGAAAAAATGGATTTTACCCATCTGCTAAATCAAATGGCGTTATAGTTTTAAATACAAAACGTCATTTTCCCATATGAACTACAGTTTTCTGTCGCTTCCGGTGAATCTCTCAAAAAATTATTTATAATTTGCATTTTCGCGAGATTCATAAATGGTAAAGTTGACAAAGAAAAAGAGAATCGAAGCGGCTATTTGGAAAACTCTAAAAATCTCATTTATTTGATAATTTTCTTGAACGAGAAATCCTGATTTCTCTCATGATACGCTCCGCCTTTTTCACATCTACAAACTTTGCGTAAATGTATGAAATTTCATAATTTTATGCATTTCATGCATGTATAAAAAAGAGAAAAAAAACGAGCAAAGAGGGAAAATATTTACCTTGTAAAAAAGCACCCCGCAAAATGATTGATGAGTTTAATTATCTATTTTTTGAAAGATATATCATAGCATCTGTCTTCCCTTTTTTTTTTAATGTCTGTACAGATTTTTATTTACAATATTAGAGAACTGCAAATCGATAAAATATTTAACAAAATGAAAGGCATCGCTTGTTTTCTCATGTGTTATACGACTAATATTCACAACTTCGATCAATCATTTGTTAATATATTGATAATATCACTGCATTTGAAAGAGGAATTTTCATTCAAATCCTTTAGCGTTTTAGAACCATTAACCATAATCTTGTGTAATTTGGAGACAATTTTAAAAAAATTAGAAAAATTCTTTGAAAATCAGTAAACGCGAATGGTTTGGAATGAAAATTAGAACGTGACGTTCATCTGGATTATCTAAAATTTTATGTAAAAAATATTAAAAAAATTTTATTCCTATATTTTACATACAGTAAAGGAAAGGAAAGAGGCCATTCATTTTTTTTTAAATATAAATATAAGGAATTAAGTTGAGTATTTACTTTTACCAAGTTATCGAGATAATTCTTCTTTTCATCTTCCATTTGGCAAAAATGAACAACGTTGTTCATGATTTATTATGTATCTTTCACAAGTCTGTTGAATGCTCACTAAAGCATATACCAATTTAAACATACTACCTAAATATATATTTTTGGTTGATTATGAAACTTAAATTATCATTATTGAAAATGAATCTTGTTACGAATATAATGAAAATTATCCTTATTGTGAATTTTTCTTGATTTCATTAACATTTACTTTTTGCCCATCAATAATTATTGTAATTTTAACGTAATTAAATACGTGAATTTGTAATAATTTACTATTATTTAAAGAGTACATTTCTTATGGGTCTTGTTCCGTTTTGATTCATTTTACGTGTATAAAAATTGCTTTAATAATTGACTGAATGAGCTCTATAATTATGTCTATATCAATTATATTTATATCTTTTAAAGATGTGTAAAATTATTAATAAAATATTTTGTTATATACATTTATTCAAACTGGAAAACTGTTTTTGTACCATCTGTTACACTACGTTACACTCTTAAATGGATAACATATAAATTTTTCCGTTTTATTCTTTAATTTAAACTTGTGCTGCGAGTTAAATTTTCACCGATCTTCTTAATGTTTATTCATAAAATTACAATTATCTTTTAAACCCCTCTGGTAAATCTTTAAAGGAAACTTGCTTGCGTTTTTATAATAAATAAACTGCCTTTATTTTTTTATTTAAACTCATTAAGCATCCATGGCCTTCGTATATGGTATTGCTTATACTTACATACGACTTATGTTAACTTGAAATCACGAGTTTTTTTTTGGTTGTTAGTATTAAATGTTTTGGCATCGATCCGTAAAATAGAATTTATGACATGCAAGCACTTTTGTAAACTTCTTAATTTGACTAACTTAAACGAGTAAGGTGCTCTTTAAAGTTTCTTCCATTATTTTCGTTAGCCAGTAGCCTTTATGTTTGTTTTTTTTTTTTTTTATAATAATTGATTAAAAGCATCCCAAATCAGTTACAAATGCGAATAATTGCAGTCTCAAATGTTGTAAATAAATATACAAATGTAAATAGCCGGATTGTGTATGAATCACAAACATAAACAATTATTCTCAACATTGTAACTGTTCGAGAATAATGTTAAAAATAAATTCAATATGCGTTGAGTTAAAAAAATCACTTAAAAGTCTAAAAAAATTTTCAAATCAAGCCTTTTTAATAAATATTAGATGTGGAAGCATCTTTAGGCATTACATATCTTTAAGTTGTTAAACCAATATATGGATCTACCCTTCTCTTATCCATAATCAAATGAATTAGGTGAATTTATTTAATTCTCAACGTTACCATTCCTTGTATGTTGAACCTAGCTTAATCGACACCTTTTTTAGGTCGTGACTCTACTGTCTATGTGTTGGGATTAGGGTTTATTTCTATAATGAAAAATTAAAATTATCTATATATTAAATGTTATTATATTAAATAGACGTTATAAGTAGTATTTAATGTGAAGGGGATATTTTTAATGAACTTGAGGTAATGATGGAATCAAATTCATTCGAAAGGCACACTTTAGACAATTGGATTCGAGGTCTACACAGAATTCAAATTTTAACAGACATAGTGCAGAGTAATGTTATCCATTAAGTGTAGAAACACGAATCACATTTCTATTCTATCGGGATCTCTGAAATTGATAATCCTTTGGGAAATATGTTAATTATGAGATCAGTCATTTCAATGAAATGAAGGCTGAGCGAATGGAGGTCAGCTGGGATGCGCTTTCGAGAGAGATCTTTGGACTGTTTTGCATTGCCTGATTGCATTTGGAACAATCCATCGGTTCAATTCATTATTTTAGCATACATTATTTAAAGTCAGGGAATTCGATTCGCCTTCCACAACGAAACTTAATGATCCCCAATAAATGTATTTTAAATTTGATCTAAAGTTTAATTCATAATTATGATATTATACATACCATTAAATCAGGATTTGGTTGGGTTAGAAACCGGAATGCTTTGTTAAGTAGTTTGATTTACTTTCTCTACCATCAAATTATCCTGGCAGAATAGGTTCTTGAGGATGTTTTCATCTTAAGAAAACCAACCGAAACTGAAGTGATGAAACGAACCGTAAAGAATATTTTGTCCTTTTACTGAGTAAAAACCAAATTTAACCTTATTATATAGCAAAAAAAAATTACTGCTCTCTGGCAGGTAAAATATTTCTGTGCCTGGTAGTTGAAAATGCTGTCTGCAGCTGGGATTACAGAAATCTTTACCTGAATGTCTACCATTAGTGGTTCTTAGGAACGGACAAAAATAATATCGATTAATTTTATATAAATTTAACATTTAGCCATTGTTAATATTTCAGCTATTAAATATTAACGAGGGAAGAATAAGAAGTTTCCAGCTCACATGTAATTCGAATTATTAAAAATCATACGATCTACAGCTCCTTTAACAATTGAATATATATAAATATTAACATTCAACACAGCAGATATTACTTAACGACGACCTACTTTTCAAAAGTGTTAAGTTTTCATAGATTTAATATAACTTCATTATATTTTGCTTTGGCAATTCGAATTAGTAATTTCACTGTTTATCTTCATCTTTTCTTTTTTTTTTTTTCAATGACGAGATCAAACATCATTCGTGTTTTGCGTTGTTCGGTTGCTTAGTTTGTATTTATTTCAAGATTAAAGATTCTGCTTTCGTATTTTTAAAATGAACTATGCGAAAAACTAAAGGCTAAAGCCACTGAAAAAACATTTGGCAGTCGCATCTTACAATAAATTTTAAAAGAAATTTTAGCGTGGTATTTAGAAAATTCCAAAAGTTATTAACATAATTAGCAATGCAAGTATGAATCACGAATTATTCTCATATCGTTTTATGATACAAATTCAATTTATTTAAAGGAAAGCTCTTTTACATGTACTTTTTCATAATGCACATTATGCCCACAGAAAAAAGTACCTCGTTTATCACCGGAATGGAAAATCAGATTGCTATATATTTCTTTTTTATGATGCGTCTAATGCTTGTGTGATTCAAAAAAAAACTTGTAAAAAACTTGTTTGTTTTTTTCCACCCTGTTTATTCCAACGTTTAAACTTGCTTCTGTATTCTACCCCGTTATGGAAAGGGTAACTCATGAGAGAAATGAATTTTTTAATGAGGCTGCGAAACGTAAAAATTTTAAATTTGGCAAGCAGATTGAACTTAGTCGAAAATATATATATATATATTTATATATAGCATATATATATACTCTTCAGCATTCGAATCCGATATTATGCGATAAATTATGATGTAAATGAGAAACATAAATCGTAAAATATGCGTATTCGATCGATTTGGACAAATCCTCGAAATCAAGTGTTGAAGGCTATCCGAAAATGTCTAACTTCGAAATCCATTTGAAAGTTTAAATTGGCTTTCGACCGGGAGAATTAACATGAAGCAAACGAGACGAAGCGGCCGAATCGAAATGATCAGATCGAAAATTCGTAGGTAAGAATTGAACCAGCCATAAGGAGAGCAATAAATCCCAAAGGTTAAAGATGGCCACCTGCGATAAAGCATTGAATAGGGAAATATTTGTTCTGAAGACTGTTCCAATAAAGGTGAACTCTGTTTTCTCATTAATAACACGACGCCTACACGAAAGGTACGACACGACAACTGCTTGAATCGTACACCAATTACTCATTATAAAACCCGTAGTTAACCCATAAAATATAAACCGCAAGAACATTTGTTTGGTTCCTTCAGATAAATAAAACTCATAAAATGGCTCGATATGATATTTAAGAGGCTCGAATTACGCTCAAAATTCTATTTCAATAGGGGTGAATTTCAAATTCAAAATAAAGACGGATCGCTTTTGTGGAACCCGTTTTTCGTTTTTCGTTGCGAGACCTAAGCGGAGCGCCGTGGAAGAAGAAGAAATGGAATCGTAAAAACGCCAAAAACTCCTCCTAAATCGAAGATTACGATTCCGCAAGTCCTGTAATTCTCCCCGCACTAGTTTTTCTCATTATTAAATCAGATTGTGCGCAGTGTCACGTAATATTAATTCCATGATCGTCGTGGAAGCAGTCGTTTCGTTGGAAAATTGTTTTCCTTTTTTTCTCTCTCTCTCCGATCGAAGTTTCATAATTTCATCTTCAGCGACGACGTTCCACCCAAGACGGTTTTCCTTTCGGTTAAGGTCGCGGAGAGAGCTCTTTTCGCCCTCGTTACGGTCGCACACACAAGGTGCAGATCACCGGGCGGGGCACGCAGCGGCAGATCTACCTGATGGCCGGCATCTCGGATGAGCCTTTACGGCGTCTGCTCCTCCACGAGGATCGGCCCGAGATCATTTTGTGAGATAAACTTCGTAAAACAATATCAGACGAGGTTGACCGTGCACGGGTTTTCAAACAATAAAGGCCTTGCATATGTAATGAAATAGGACCCAAAAGATGGAAGATAAGTAAATTGAAGGTTTCCACTTGATAAATTAAACTATAATTTTAAATTATACAAGTAAGAAAGTCCAGAGACTTTTTTTCTTTCACCTAGTTTTACGATTCTTCTTCCCCGTTTTCCCTCGCGCGCTGCATTCCGAGCTTCTGGTGCGAGATCATCGCAATTGGAAATCGATTCTGCATGCACGTCGGCTCACAGCGGAAAACCGATTCGACTTCGAAAACCGGAATGCGACTTTTACAAGTTTTTAACGTGAGATTTAAAAAGCGACGGAAACATATTCAAGATTAATTTTACAACTTTCTTGACCGGCTTGCTGGAGAAAAATGGAGAACCCGCAATTCAAACGGAGAGATAATATTTGATATTTTATTTGGATGCAAAACGCCTCAATATCCTTCCCGGCCGCTTCGGGTTATGCCATTTGTTTACAAATAAAGCAATTGTCCTAAGAAGCATCTGTAATTTGCCGGATGAAAATCCAAGGAATATACACCGGATGAGGGCAAAATAAAATTACCCCATCGGGGTAATTACTCTCCGTTGGGGATCCTTTATGAAAATGTTTGGGATCAGTTTTAGCCAGATTTAACTGAAATGCCGTGAATCATTGCAAAATTAGGGTTTGGACCTTGGTAATGCTATTAAGTCGACGTCGATTAAATTAAGATTTTCTTTGCTGAAAAATATTTCAGCAACGACGATCCCATTTAATTACGAAGAAGATTCGTCTCAAAATCGGATCCTTTTATGCGAAATTTTTTTGGCCCAGGCCCAGTGGGGCAAAAACTGAGATTCAAAAGAATTTTCCCCTTTATTAATCTGGTTAACATTATGATTTAGAATAATTTTCTCTTCATTATCCCTCTGAATTTCTCCGGCCGCTCCGCTGCCGGTGGAATTTCACGATGATCGACCCCGACCGATGCAGCCGTTAAAATTGCGCTGTCTTAAAACATTTCGGTTATAACGGTCGCACGTCATTTGAGGTAGCGTTCGTCGCTTCCATTTCGCCGGTCAAGTGTTAATATTTCGCTTGCCACATTCTTATGACTTAATTCGGTCTGAAAAATGTTTTAATTAATCGCTCACGCGACAGATTCGCTTTCGACGACCCTCTAGGTGCAGCGATCGAAATAATTCGCAAAACGAGATCTCGATCCTCCCCGGGAAATTCCTCCGGATTCGGAAGTTTTCCATCCTCCGGGAAGTTCTTCGGGAGAAAAGTCTGGATTCCCTTTAATACCGCACCAAAGAAAATAAAAGAGGAAGGAAGAAAATCCTGATTTAAAAAGTGCTCTAACTCGGCTTACTATCTTGATTTGTTTTTTTTCTCTCTCTCTCTCTCTCTCTCTCTCTCTCTTCCTCCCCTTCACCGAAAACATCATTTAGCATAGAAATAGCTAAATCAGCATTTTTTCCCGCCCCCTCCCCCCGGCCCTCCCGCAGATTTCTCAAATATTATTCAGCCCCGTTCGGATACCGTGAAATGCCGTATCGGTTTATTTATTCGATGCGAGAAAATAAATAAATCGTTAAATCCGCTCCTGCGACGGAGTTGAAAAACTCACGGAAAGGACCGAAGAAGTAGATGCCCAAGGAGGACGGGTCTGGCAGACTCGCGATCCTAAACAAACAACTCACTCGGGTACCTGGCCAGACCCATTAAAGCGAACAACGGTAACGCTCGGAGATTGCCTGAGAGAGACCAACTCGAGGCGATCCTTAGGAATCCTCGCCAACTGGATTAGTCCCACGTCGCTCGCCCTTTCCCCGTGCATCTTCCACTTTCTCGTTCCACGATTTTTTCCGCTCTCGCATTAAAATTTTCTTCGATTCACTTCGCTGAATCAAGATGGAGCTCTGGAACCGATGGGGCAATGTTAAAGAACTGCTCGATCAAGTTCAGAGAGTTAACCTTGGATCCATGTCACGATCTGCTATGCTTTGATTTCTTTTCGTCTCTCTCTCTCTCTTTTCCTCAGCCCGATAGCCGAGAGAACTATACAAACAGGCGTGGCGGGTTATACAGATTCCAAAATGCTCTTATTATCCTTTCAAAACACGAAAAAGAAAATACTCCAAATCGATTTACCATTACGTTCGTCTCGTTTTGGGGCAGCAGATCTCTTTTTCCCCCCCCCTTTTTTTTGTTGTTGTTGAAGGAAACGTGAAACTGCCATTAAAAAAAAAAAAAAAAAAAAAACCTCTTGTTATCCGCCATAAAAACGGAAGTTCGGCTCGACGCGAACTGCGGAAGTCGAGGCAGCTTACGTTGAATCGCGCTCGAGACGAAAACCAGCGACGGACGGGCGAGGGCCTCAGACCGTCGGGATACCGTCCCTCTGCTGCCACGAACGACGTCGCCGAGAGACGGACCGGCACTGGGGCCGCGGCCGAGGCCCGCGCGCTACACCTAAAGCGACCGGTTCGCGCTGCTAATAACCCCGGCAGATTGCATTGGATTATTCAAGGTTAGATTTAGGACGATTGCCAATTCGCAGATGAACTTTCGGTAATTCGCTTATCTCTTGCATCGGAGCCGTCGCCCGAGGAGCAAACGGTCGTCGATTGCGCTTCGCGCTCGGGCACTTCCACGCGATTCCGCGGGCTGCGAAGCGAGCCTCGCCCCTGACGGGCTCCCGCGCGGGAGGCACCTCGCGGAAAGGAAGGGAAAATCGAGGCTCGGCTCCTTCGGTTTGCGGCCCTCTCCGCTTACGAAAGGCGAAAAATAAATTATAAAAAGCAAGTTTCCTGAATATAAATTAAGGGGAACATTCATAAAAATCAAAACGGAAATCATTAATGGATCGGCACGTTTGTCTCGGATAGTCCTAAATGTCAGGGTTTTTTTAGACCCTGGCCCGAGCCGGGAACAACTTTTTCCTTTTTATCATCGTCGGTATAATAATATAATAAAAAAAAAATAAAATAAAATAAAAAAAAAGGAAAGAAAATGAAAATTACCGACTGTTCACCGTTTCATGGACGAACTTCGCCGCGAAGTCGAGTATAAAATTCGGCAAAAATCGCTCCGGAACCGTTCGAACGAAAGCCGCACGCAATTTAATTTTACACAGAATCACGTATTGTTTGGCTAAAAATTTTTCACTTACCCAATTAATTTCGAACAAAATAATTTGAATTTCGATGCATGGGAAGGGTAAGGTTCGAAATCGGATTTCGCATGCATCGTTCCCTGCATGCGGGGCATTCGAGCGGCTTTGGAAAGCGAATCCGCCTCGTTTTAGAAATTTATTTTTCCTTCGGAGCCGATTTTGCGGAGTTTTTCTTCGGGAGCGACCGCAGAGGAACAAAGCTCGAAAAATCGACCATCCGGCGAAATTCTACCCGAATCGCCTGCAATTACGGTATCGATTCTCGCAAGGTGCCGGAAAAAATTTCTGTCTCTCAATTCGGCCCCGGCGAACGGTTCGCCGAATAATTCGCCGGGGACGGTCGCAGACATTTCAGGCGTCGTCTTTCGCGTGGCCCGCGGGGGAGATTGCGGACGGGGGCCCGGGGGCACCGCTTTGGCGGCGGCAGGTTCGACCCGAACCTTTTTCCGGGGCGAAGCTCGGCCTTTTTTTTTTTTTTCCTAATGCGAAGCCCCGCTGCCCTTTTGGGTGCGGTCGGCGTCTGAAAGCGAGGAGAGCGACGACGTTCGAGGCCGATGCAACGAACGAAATTTTATTCGGAGCCTCTGGAAAGTTTCTGCTTCTTCTCTGAATTTCAATTATGTTTAACTGAATCAAACGCTCAGACGAGGAGGACCTGTTGATTTTCAATGGAGCAAATAAAAGGAAGTCGAAGTGCCCCTAAATGCAGAATAATGGTTCTCATGCTTTTGAGAACTATAATGCACCGTGCTTTCGAGGCATTCGCTCAAGTATATAACAGAAAGCCAGTGCAAATAAAAACTACGGGTGTGAGCCGTCTTAATTGTTCATAATGAAGAAAATAATGGATCGCGTTAAGTGAAAATTATACAATTTTTTAATGTTCCACGGCCGTAAGCACCCCTGATCGAGAGCAATTTGATAATTTCGAGAGATTTTCAATAAACGCGTCTCTGATCTTTAAGGCACGCAACTTTTATTAAATGTCCATTTTATTTTTTTTTTTTCCAGCGTCGCAAGCCTTGCCCAAATCGAAGTCGCCGCAATACCCAACGTGGTATCGCATACGTGTCTCGAAACGAGAATGCAATTTAAAAATTACTTAGTAAATCGTTTGTAAAAGCAAAAGAGGTTATATTTGATTATTAAAAAGCAGTAATCATTTTTAATTTAAATAATTTTCTTCGTAAAAAGTTGGTCAAGAGCATTGGAAAAATCTTTTTTTTGAACTAAGACAAATGCGTCTGAAGGCGAGAAAAGTACTTCGGGAGGCTCATTATCCATTATGCAATGATACCAGATTTTTGCGTTTGGAAAACACAGCCTACAAAAATGATAGTTTTGAAACTGGTCATCGTTATTAAAGCCGAAATACGGGAAAAAATTTGGAAAAGGAAATTTTTCCGAGGCGGATCAGCTTTGTCAAGGAGTGATTTGAAATCGAGAGCGTGAACAATATCGCACTCCCGATAAGTGCAAAAGTGTATGCACAACCGCATTGTTTTCGATCTTCCGCTCCCCGATATTTGAAACAGAATATTCGACCAAAGGGCAAAGAGACGTCTTTCGTGTCATTTCCGATGTAAATAAAACATTTTAGCCTTTCGATATCTCGCACAATTCTTTTCTCTCTCTCGAAAAAGTGACATTCAGATTTCTGGAAGAGTAAACAAAGGTCCGCGGGCTCTTTCCACGTCCCGCACTCCGCAGTTTGCTTTCGTAAGATTTCAGCAAAAATCATTTTCACGTCTGCACTAGGGGAAGGAGATAAGAGATTCGTTTCATAAAATTTGACAATTTTGGTAAACCAAATTGTCGCCGGAGTTTTTCCTTAGTTTTTCCCTCTCACCCGCAAACCGCCGGATTTGGTTTTTGCTCGCATCCCTTCCGGCAGCCGTGGCTGCTGGCTTCTCGTAAGCTGCACACTTTCCGCATCCTGGCACGGTGATGTGAATCGATTCGGCCGGAATCCAAATGTGGCCAGGCATTTTGGTGGTATTTCCGATTTGGTGTGCGATTGTCATCGATGTGCTGAAAACGGATTGTAAAGTCTGAAAATCTTAATTGCGCTTTGTTTCCTTTGAGATGTGCATCTTGCAATGACATGTAAGAAATATCAAAATTCGCCATTTTTTCAACAGTTGTAAAAGACAGTTATATTAGTGTTAATTGAACATGAAAACGTTAAAAATAATCAATCCTTTGCGGTCGCGGATTATATTTAACTCGATTTATTCATTATGAAAAACAACATATTACCACAGATAAATGCTGGTAACTAAAAACTCACATGTTATTTATTCTACTTTACGCGTTCTTTTAATATATATATGTGTGTGTTTTCCTTTTGATTCTTAAAATAATTAATAAATTTAAATTTCGTAATCATTCACTGAACTTTTTTCCGCTTTTTAATAAACTTTTATTTTTATCCAATGAAAAACACAATACGTATTCTCAAATATCAGTATATTTATTTAGTGGTTAATTTTTTGATATATTTTCTCATTAATAGATCTAGAATAGATAGATAGATTAAGAATAGAATCTGTTTAGATTAAGAATAGAAAACATAAATGGCAATGGAAACCGACAGCAAAAAATTTGTGTATACTTTATGGACATTGTCGTTATATCTCATTATAATTTTACATAATATTGATTTTTGTCAAAAAAGTGCTTGTTTCTGATGTATTATATATATTGTGTTTCAGTTTTTATCTTGAAATTGTGTTTTTCAACAATTTTCTGCGGTTTAATAGTAAACATAAAAGATCATGTCAAATTCTGCTTCAAGAGTGATTTTGAACCAATGACTGAAGGTTTAATTTATGTGTATGTAAAGCGATAATCAAATTTTGACGTTGGTATAGTTTTGACGGAATAAATATATGTTCTGAATCATCGCATGTAACATATATCATTACACTCGAAAGTCGGTTAAACACTGTCGTCATCTTTGGTGTCCGGACTTCAGAAAAAAGAAGTTACGAAAAAATTTTGAAGCATTATAAAATATTACATCAAAATTTCATGTTAATGCTAAATCGAATGAATTACCCTCGATCTTTCAGAGGTGCAAACCTTGATCGACCGCATTTTCCATTCAGGTTTAAATCCGATTAAATATCATATGTTGAAATTAATATAAAAGATTTATTTAACCACACGTACGAATATATATATTTAACAATCTCCGATTCGCTTAACCTCCATCAGTAGTTTTTCTGCATGTACTGTATGTGATAAATAAGAATTAACATATTTACGCTCTTTGACCTTACAATATTCTTATTCGAGAATTTTCAATTTGTTGCATTCGCTAAGGCTTGCATCATTTTACAAGGATGATATTGCAGCAACTATTCAGCAGAATACCTTTATTAGAAAAAATAATATACATGTATATGTATTACAGAACAATTGAATTATCCTTCGAGACAGAGAAGGAGAGAAAAAATTCTTTCTCTTAGAAAATATGACCAAAGAAATGCTTGTAAATCATGATCGGAATGAATTGTTGAACAAACATTTTTTTCCTCTTAAGGTCAGATGTGTCAAAAAATATAAAATTTCATGTTGTCTTTTTTTTTACAAGTGAATGTTTCACGATGACCGCGGACACTTTATTTTGAAATATCTGTTGCTTCTTCGGCTGTCTTTGCTTATGAAAATAAATTTTAGGCACAAGAGAATCGTCATGTATGCCGCACATAAAAGAACTGCAGTTGTATTACATTAAAAAAAAAAATTTCCAAATTTCAGGAACAATAATTTCTCTGATGTTACAACAATTTTATTCCTATTACACATCTGTGAATCTTCAGTTAATGATCTTAATTAACTAATTTTTCGTGGATAAGTCCCTATATTTAATTGATATAAAACTTCCTGAAAATCATCTTTACAGCAGTCTATACCGTATTTATAAAACCAGCAAAATTTCATTGGATTTAGTTTCAATAGCTGATCCGAAATAATCAGATATTAAATTATAGTTAAAATTATAAATTAAAGCTTATTACATTTAATGCTAATAAATATTCAGTACACTGTATTTGATTATATAATCTGATGTTTGTTAAAAGAACTCTGTAATATTTATTTACAGTACATAACACTGGTAGATTTCTTGATTTCATATATTAAGCTGATTTTCAAAAAAAATATTGTAAACATGATTGGAATATGAAGGGGACCCCTATCTTGATTTACGCCCCATCCATGCACCATTTTTTTATGCTACAGAAAATTGCTACAGGTAAAATATTGTTAAAATAGAGCCATTCATAAATATTTTTTTCTCATATTTTCATGAAATTGAAAGCAAATTCAGGAAATTCTATGATATATATAACAACATTCTGTATTCAGTTCTCAGCATCGTATAAGAAAAATTATTTATAAAAATATGTAAAACATTAAATTACGCAATTTTTATATTTTATAATAAAATATTTTTTTATTATGATATATGTATATGTATATACCTTATGGGTAATCTTATTTTTAAAAGCTATAATGATAAAAGCAAGCCCATATATAATTTTAAAACTTATTCATTGTAACATACTAAATTATCAGTGTAGTTTTTTTTTGATAATACACTTCTTCTAATAGGAAGTTTCTTAATCCTGTAGCAGTTAGGTTAGTTAGCAGTTACTTCGAGGTATTCGATTACGTATTCAATAATTTTTCGAATCATTGAATAAGTAATGCTAACTAGAAAACTATATATGTTATACATATTTAATTGGATAGAATCCACGCAGTGTGGGTTTTTTTTTATCTCATAGTTAATACATGGAATTTTGCTGTCGTCAAAATTCATTTATCAGAGCAGTTAACACAGTGAAACTAGTGAAGAATTAATATCATGACCAAGCATTGTTTAATATGATATAGCAAAAATCTCGGAAATTATACAAATAATTTTTTCAAACAAACCTAAGCGAAAATATAAGTAATTACCTGTCAATTAATAACGTGTTCAGAGATATGTTCAAATGGCGAATCGGAAAACTTTTTGTTTTTGAATGCCTTTTCCGGGACCTAATTATTTTTTTAGTTCCACGTCAGTCATTCTCTACAACGATCTTCGGTAAGGAAAAAATAATTTATACATTTATGAATATTACCGTTTACAAGTACCCACGTAAATAATAAATAATATAAATATGTTAGTTAAGTTTGTTGCCTCGTGAAAGACATCAAAGTCGAAAGATCAACAAAGTTTGGATTGATGCATAAGAAAGAAAGATTATAATTGTTCCGAATGCTCTTCATTGCCTTTGAGATCGGCCACAATAACTGCTTAAGAAATTAATTTGAAAAATGATTTTCTTCAGTTGTAAAAATAAATTTATATGGTGCAATTACTCGACATGGTCGTTCGAGTGAGAATTCATGTATGAATAATACGTTTTGTTGGAGCTTGTAATGGCGAATTAAATCTGCCCATTTGATTCTGCTCTTTGACTTTCTTCTTAATGGCGCGCACATCCTCTTTTGTGGAAATTTATGATAGTGATAATTTTTGTGCGCGCTTTGTGAATTCCCACTTAATGCTTATGTTAAGAATAATCCAAGTGTAAAGATTTCGTAAAGATGAAATTTTTTCTACTCTTTAATATCGGTAAGCAGTAGAGAGGTGAATTTCGGATATGAAAGTGGGAATAAATCCTGACCTGGTTAATTTGTCCGGCATCTGAATCGAGAAATTGCACGTTTAAATATGAACACAGTAATTAAAACCTGAATGTTGACAGAATTGCTAACTGAGCCATCTACCGATCTACCGACGGATGGGAGAACGGGACATTACTTTTATATCATAAATATTCTTATACAAGAATATGAAAATATGAATACAAGAAACGAATTGAGAATGTAATGATGCAGTACTTTAATTACATTACCCAATAATTATCTTGAAGTACAGAAAGTAAATCCAGTGAATCAAAGCTAAAAGAAAATACTATTTATATCTATAAAAGATTTTTAAATTATTAATTTAAATTTTATTTAAATTTTTTTTCGTTACAAATGTCAGCATCTTCCTTTTTTACTTAATAAATTTTAGCCACATAACCGATGGAAGTTTTTATTTTGACTAAAAATTTTCGATATGAAAAATTTTTATTTTTAGTTATTAAAAAAAAGTTTTAACCTTTTTTTTGTAGATCATTTAAAAATTTTCTACAAGTTTTATCCCTATAGAAATTTAATTAAGTAAAAAAACATGAACAAAATTTAATTTGACCGTTAAAATGAATAAAAAAGTTTAGTCACAGTCGACTCTGAGATCACCTTTTGAGACTTGAATAAGTTTACTAGCGGAATCTCTACAGTTACAGGATTGATAGTGATAATAGTCTACATTCTAGGCCTAGCTCCTAAAAGTCTAAGCCTCCGTAAGAAAAAACAGGAATTTCTTTTTATTATTTTTTATTTCTTTATATTTTGCTATATTACACATAGATTTATTTTTCTTTTCTAATTAGAAAGAAAAATACAGCCACAGAAAAGAAAAATTTTTCCTGTCTGAATGTAACTAATCTGCGTTGTCACTTGATTCAAATATCTTGGTTTGAGGTCTATTCTCTTCTTTTGGGTATGGAATATTTTTATACAATTATTAGATTTTTATTAAATTAATTCTTAGTTTCTTATACAATTTTTTCAATCTTACGTTCAGTTCATTGAAAAATGTAAATTTTATGCTTCTGGCTGATAAACCATGTTTGATAACAATATTTTATCATATGTCTACTTTTTTCATCGTTGTTTTTGCTTATGAAACTTAAATAACTAATACCGACACTTGTAACAGGGGAAAAGAAAATGAATTCAAAATTGCGCAGGAGAGCAACCATTATTAGCCGATTCTTTAATAACAATCATAATATTACTGGACCGATTTTAATTATGAAAGTAGCAACATAATGGGAGAGACAAAAGTGTAGTTTAATATTAGATTTGTCTGCTGTTGGAAACCGTAAAACGAGTATATGAATTAAGTACTCATAATTATAATATTCATGGTAACAGTCTAATCAGGTTCGACCTAACTCAGCTTATTGTTGAATGAGAAATGTATTCATTTATCATCATTATTATCGATAATGATGATATCATAATGATATAGACAGCGAGTCAATTTAACCATTTTCGTCAAATAAAATTAATTATTCAGTCTCTGTTGCGATCAATTTTTTAATTTCACTTAGTGTAGCACAAATTACTATGTAATAATTCATCATCAAAATGAACTCAAAATAATTGCATAAAAAACGTTTATTATCTTAAACTCGATTGAAACTATTTGAATTTTGTATTTTATTAAGTAAAAATGATTTATTTGTAAATGATATGTTGCAGAACTAATAGAAGAGAAAACAGTCCGAAGAAGCAAGTCCTTCGATCTGTAATCATTCATCCACTAAAATTTTATACCCATCATAATGAAAATTAAAAACATTTATATATAATAGTTTGCGAACTCCAATTCATTTAAAATAAAACACATGTGCTGAAGATTATGCGGAAAAAGTAAATATAATTCTCAGCAGTTCCAGCGACCTCTTGCAAGCGTCAAAAATGATTTCAATTCGATAGATTTTTGCTTTCATGTCGTTATTAATTCAGAAATTCATAATTTTTTTGGGATAAAGGAAAAAAAAATTATTTTTCATTTTAATGTTAAATTAGATTTTCTTATCCGCGGGAAGTGGGATAACCCAAAGAATCGTTTCAATTTTTAGATGTAAAATACATAGATTGAGAAAACTTAGGATTCTAATCGCATTTTCCTTTTCGACATGAGGATCATAAATAGGCAACTAAAAATGAATATGAACTAATGAAGAACTTGACATGCATATCATCAGGCAATGAGAAAGTACAGGGAGAATGTGTTAAGTTGAGATGCTTGGAACCGCCCAATAGATGAATAGTTGGACGCTGAAAAGAGTTTAGATAAAATTTTTATATAAGATGAGCTTCGATATCCACTCACACGCCGCCAGCCTCGAAAAAGTAATAACCAATAATAAAGCTATTCTTTCTCGAGAGATAATAAAAGGTCTTTAAAAGGTGATAATTATCAATTGCAAAATCGCAGCATAAACGCCTTCTGTGAGGATAAACAATGGATTTTAGCCGAAGAAAAGGTCACTGCTCCGTTAAAATAGTTTCAGAACGTAAGAAAAAATTGGCTTTCCTCGAGGGTTGCTCATACGTGTTTTCTTTAATTTAGTATAATAATAAAATTACATGAAAACTCCTATTATCTTTAAAACATTCTTCCTGTTAGACAAGTACAATGCTGAGGGGTGTGTGTGTGTACTGCCACACGGCAGACAATCTGCATTGAGATGATAATCAAAGCTGCCTCGTTTGTTTGCAATGCATAAGGACTGTCGTGATTAAATGATACTAAATGTCGCGTCCTAATGGGGTGGTGTAAGAAGGGGGTTCTAGAATTTATCTTTTAGCGACATTTCCCGCTGCTGGAAATGATCGAATTTGATTAATCGATTTATTGCGCAGTCAGAAATTTTTCACTTCAAAATGCATTTACAGAGCCTGTATTATTAATCTTGGTTCGAGATTCTTCTTCTCCTACCTTAAGGCAGACCACCAATCAAGCGGTTTAATACAAAATTTCACTTTGATCATTCGTTTTCGATTTGTTTGAATGCGAACAAAAGGAAAGCGAAATTAATGCTTCACCTTTGATAGCATCCTAGGAATAAAATTGAAGTTATCATTTGACGGAGTAAACAATTATTGATTAAGGTACATAAATTATATAATAACAAAATACGCACAATTTATAGAAAAAAAGAAAATTTTTAAACAAATCAGTTTGATTGAACCTTGAGAATAGAATTCAAATTTAAGCTATTGTTAAAAGCAATAACTTCTGATCGCTTACTATTTAATGTTTAATATATTTATGAAAATAAAACTTTATCATCTTTAAAATTACAAAAAATTAATATATTTCAAATGATAGTACGCATTTATGGAAGTTTAAAAATATTGTCTTTTCCACCGACGTATTAACCCTGAAATCCATAAATAACAATCCTTATATAAGATGAAAAAGTTTAATTAAATTTTGTTTATGCAATATTAATATAAATCGTAATATCATGAATTCATTATAACTGATTGTGGAAGAATTGTTTAAACAAAAAATATTTTACTTTTTAAAATGTTCCTAATTTTTGTGTTATTTTAAATTTACTTAAAATTTTAATCTCTAACGAAAGACATTGTTCTTTTCTAAAAACTATTTTCAGGAGATCTTTTATTTGAGATTTCTTTGTGAAGAAGATAACGTGAAATAAGTCACAAAATGGGAATGAAACAAAGTATATATTTGGGAAAAATGTTATTAAATCCGAAAAAATATTGTCAGTAAGAAATTCTTACGCTTTCGTGTGGTAGCTCTGACAATGCCAGACAGAATTAGGAACTTTGGAGGAGGATTAATATAAATCCATTAACGAAAAATAAAATTGAACTTTTGTTATTTCCACCATATAATTATCAATGTTCGAAATGCGATATTTTGAAAAATGAAACCCGAAAATAAAGTCGCTAAGCAAACCTTGGACATCATAATAGCTTATTTGTAACTAAGTTGCGTAAACAAAACTGATCTACGGAAAATTGCATAAGTAATAAAAATTGAACGTTTTTAAAGCAATTGTAAGATTCGAAGTCAGACACAAAGATGTTTGAATTAAATTAAAGCAAAGATATTTTTCAATTGATTTAATTTTTTTTAACGAAGTGTATTTTTCGTTTTTACTTTAAAATGGAATTTTTATTGTAAATTTTCCAATATTTTACTATTGTCTTGTTGCCTAGTTCTGTTTCAAATTTTACGCTGCACATTTGTCATTAATTAACATTATAATGTCATAGCTATCTCTGGTATTCTCCATTGTTGGCCAAAATTTTTATCACAATGAAAGAAATATGCGATCACATTATAAATTCATATAAATGAATAATAAGTACTACATGTTCATAATAAATCCGGAAGTACGTCTTGAAATTTGGTCATTGGTAAACCTATTTTTTTCTTAATGTCTTATATTTCATTTATTGTTTTAAAAGCTGGAAGGTTGGTCTCTTCCCTTTTCTCCAGAAACTTTTTGTTACAGTAAATTTAAAGGTGTTAATTAAAAGCCTTTTTCTATCTTGTAAGTTGTTCTTATCACCAATTGCCGCTTCAGTCGAATTTAGAAGAAGCTCAAAGTTAAAAGAAAAAAATCTCTTAAACCTTTTAACAAAACTCCTTTTCATTAGAACTTTTTTAAAATCAATTTTCTATTATTTTCAAAATTTTTCTTCTGGCTTGCTGTTACATGTATGAGGAATGAACATGAATAAGAAAAAAAATTCGACGCCAAATTTGCAATCTAATGGTTCAAAAAGGATACGCAATGCAGCTTTTCCGTTAAATAAGGTGCCAGTGTTTAAGTCTAATGTTCGATGCCGCATGACGATTTGTTTGGTACGATACCATGGAGGTGTGATGTTCCGACGTGTCACATACTTCTTACCAAACCATTCATCATTATTCACCTTTTTTTTTGATGTGGTAGACCTACATTTGTGAATGTAATGCTTCAATTTTTCATTCTGACACTCCTAAGGAAGAAATATGATTACATAATTACACGGTCATTATGAAATTGCTTTAATGAAACTATTTTTTAATTTTATTTTGTTCGATTACTATTAATTTGTTTCCAATCAGATGCTTTTCTCATCAAACTCTATTTATATCTAAAAAAATTCTAATCTATGCAAACCAATGGAAAAAACAATAAAGGAAAATAATTTTCTTCCTTAAAATTTTGAATATGATTAAGATGAAATTTCTACAGCGCGGAAAAGTTTCACATGATGAATGTAGTTTTTAATGAATTAATCTTTGCTTGATTGCTGCAGCAAAATGAGAAAGAATAAAAGTGTTTGAGATATACAGTGATAGGAGTGTTTGTAGTATCTGACATTTGAATAAATCACTTTCAAAAGTATAAAATGTTATTTTATTATCTTATTGTCTTCACGAAAAATATTGATCCTGAAGTTGTTAATGAAACTGCCATTTTTTAAAATTTTGAAGTCGAATGAACCAAAAAAAAAAAAAAAAGATTAGTAATTATAAGTTTATATAATTTGCTAATATAGTTATAAAAGAGATTAAATTATTAACTCCGCGAGATGCTTTTTACTAAGAGTAATTCTTTGCTATATTAATAGTGCGATGAATTTATATTTAATAAAATTTAATTTGACTAAAAACTATAAAATTATATATGCCTAGGAAAGCTGTTTTAAAATTTTACCTGACGCAGATTCATTTATTTAAATTATTTCTGTAAAAAATCAATGAAAACACATTACATAAAAAATTTCAAAAGACAAAGAAAATTTAGACATATTCAAATTTTTCGGAGTATATTAGGAATTTACAAAACTAAACTTTTAAAACAGAAATCAACGATTAAAATCTTAAAAATGAGAATAAATATCGTATGAAAATTAAATGGAACTGAAATTTTTTTAGCGTTAGTCATGCAAATACAAATCGTCGCTTAAATGTTTAAGGAACTTTTAAATTTTATAGTCGTACAAACTAATATAAAATTCTGTATCATTATTCGTATATATTAGCGAAAAAAGCTTTCTGTCAGTAACATCTTCCACAAGTACAGCCTCGATAAGAAGTTCCTACTACTAATGTTATATTATTTGAATTAAAATTTAGATGCCATTTTATATTTTCTAAGGTATAAACCATTATTTATTTTCACTGTTCATCTAATAAAAGTTGATAAGCTGAAAATATTCTTCAGAAAGTCGTCACAATTTAAAAAATGGGGTGAGTAAAATTTAAAATAGTAAATACTTTCAAACTGGATAAAATATATGGAAAATCTTTTTCATCAATTATTAAAAAATTAAAATTCATTACGTTTATATTCATTTCTTAACATCCACACTTGCCTGCAATTAGTCATCAGTCTTGAAGTATCATTAATGAAAAAAGAAAAAAAATGTCGTTCAGCAAATAAAAAAATCAAATATATTTAAACCATCGGATACCCTTCCCTCTTTCATTTTCACTTCAAAACATTTTCGTTTTCAAAGAGAAACTTAAATCACATTTTGTTGTATAATATTAAGACGAATATAATCTCAATACATAAACAATTGAAAATAACTGTCTTGATGCATAAAGCTTAAAAATCGTGTAATATCTAGAAAGATTCAACTGGAAAATAAAAAGACCTTAATTTTAATCTCAAAAAAAAATCTCCAGAAATTAGTCGTACGTTATACATTGAAAAAAAAATTATTTTTCTTTTAACGGATTATCTTCACTGACAATCAGAAATGAATAAAAAACTTGCTTTGAAAATTAAATTTCGTAGTTTATAACTATGGATTAAAGTCCTTTAAATTTTAATTATAAATTAGCCTGGGATCTCATTTAGAAGAATGATGAATTATAATATTATCAAAATAAAGACCGAAAGTAAATCTTAAAAATAAAATAACTGCTTATGAACTAGATTGATGCCAAACGAAGTTATTTATTGTATCAAAAATCAAATTTAACTTAAATAAAAAAATTGTGCAACAAAATTTATGATACAATTATACATGTAAAAATACGAATTACAATAATTTATATATTTGCTTTTCGATTATTAATTTATATACTTGCTTTTCGATTTTAATGAATAAATGAATGGATCGCTAATGTTTTCATGTAGTTTCAAGTCATTTAAAATTACTTGTCTTTATAAAATAATAATAAATGCATTATGGCTTAGAGTTTGATTTAAAGAAACAGTTGTTATAAAATTTAAAAGTCTGGACCATATCTGAGAAATGATTGAACTGTGAAAAATAAATTTATAAAAATTTATTTCAGATTTAAATATTATCTGATGTTTATGTTTTTAAGACATTTTCATATGTGAAAGATAATTATAAGAAGGCATAAAAACTATAATACAGGGGTTATTGATATTGTATATCTTATAAGATTATATTAACTATATGATGTCTGTTTTTGGGGAATTATTCAGTATTAAATGTGATAGATAATAGCAAAAATATATAGTGCTTTAGATAAATATGTGAATGTAAAATTTAAAGCTACGTATATGAAGAAAAAATTTATGCCAACATATATCTTTCATCAAATGAATTTTACAGCTAAACTAGCTCCCGGATTGTTAATCACTATTAAATCGTAAGATACTGGCAAAAAGTAAATATAAAAATTTTTTTATATAAGTATTTAAAAAAGATTTATGATATTCCTTACCTGTCTGTTAAAAAGATACAAAACAAAAATTTTTTTTCTTCAGCTTTGAATGCTGAAGGCTGATACTGATATTTTTGTTTGATCCGAATATTTATTCTCCGGATGAACTCGTAAAGACCTATTTAAGAATGAAAAATATTCAGTGTGATCAAGTGACATTTATATTATGGTATGATAATTTTACTTCGATAGTTTCATAAAATGAATCTAAAAAGTTATAAATAATTCATTTTCAGGAGTTTTCAAAAATGTAATTTTATTTGTGTCTTGTTCGTAAGACCCCATGTTATTGAATGCAGCAGTTATGATTATGCGAAATCAAAAAAAAATATATAAAAAATATTAGTAAATACTTATTATAAAAAAAATATGTTTATTCCTTCTTGGAGAAGAAACAAAAAAAGTTAATTAATTAATAATTAATGAATATCAAAAATTAATTTTATTTAAATTAAATTATTATCATAATGAAGTGAGTAAGCTACATATTTTGCTGTATTTTGGACTGAAATACTAATGCATAATAACATCATTTAAAATAAATTGATGAAATTTGCATATATTTATTTTAGTCAAAACGCCAATATTATATCCCTGCAAATTCTACTAATAAATAATAACTTTTGGAACATTACAATTAAAGATTTACTGATATATTAAAGATTAATGGAAATGAGACAATGATTAAAAAGTAAAACATCATACAATATATACAATTTTGAATTGTAAAATGTTGGAAACATTTCGTATCGTGAGGTTAGCGTTAGAGTTAGAGATAAAATCAAAAAAATATTAAATTTCATTATAAAATACGTAGAAAAGGAGAAAATGAGCTTGCCCAACATGATTCGTATCAGAAAATGATGTAATGCAATATGTTTTTCTTTTATATTATATACATACGTACATATTTTTCATTTATATATATATATAGTTATTTACAAAATTCACAAAAATAATAGTTTTGAAATTAGTCAATAAATATTTGGATATTTCAATATATTGCGCACGATAAAAATGTTTTTTTTTTTCTATGAAAGTCAAGAAAAAAAGTCAAATCTTTTCATAACATTCCGAGAGAAGAGAGTCATATTTTCATTATTCATCATAAAACTTTTAGGTATTTTCTCCTTCTGCCGTGAGAGAATGAAGAATTCAATTGTCCAAACACGTGAATTTCTGTATAAAAATAATCATTTTCTCCTCGCTACTTATTTTTGAAACTTTTCTTTGCAGAATACCAAATTAAAAAAAAAATGTTTTCAGTTACCAAACGCAGTAAATTATGAAAACAGAAATGTTTCCTTTTGCATTCACTTTAAAGGAAGATCCCTTTTCTTTCTGTTGCCGTCAAAAAATGCGGAAAAGTTTTAACTTTGGCGAAAAGTATCTTAATTAGAGAAAGGAAATGAAGAACTGCTGCAGAGAAAAGAGTTTCAATTGCCTTCAATGATCATAAAATATCTGCATGATTTTCTTGCAAAAGTCTCAGTAAGAATAAAAATTGGGAAAAAAGAAAAAGGAGAAAGGAAAAAAATTCAATGGAATTCAGGGGATGAAAAGAAGATTTTTGCTCCCATAGCCTTCCTTTCAATTCATGAGCATGAATTTAATTAAGGTTCCCGATTCGAAAGAAAGGCAGAAGGGAATTTGCAAGGCCGAGAATGAAAAGGATTCGATTTCGGGCAAAATTATTTCGGGGATATCTTCTCCGGTCGGTGGGAGGCCATTACTTCCTTAGGCGCACTCAAAGTCAAAATCCCTTTGTCTATTCTTCTTTATCTTTCGAGAAAATTTCTCGGGCTGTAACGCAAAGCTCCCTCGTATGATGGCTTCCACTAGAATCGGACAAATTCAAGTTCGGAAATAATAATATTTCGGTTATTAATTATAGGAGAAAAACGGAGATGTAAAAATGCTGCAGGAAAGGGAATTTGCTCTCGTGAAGAAGTGATTTAAATCGATAATCGATCGGAAACAATGAGCAAATACGCTTAAACGTTTGAGGAGGTGAATTGTTATGAGAAATTTTTTATATTTATTTAAAAAAAATTTTCTTTTTCATTCTCTGATTCGCCCTGACTTGAGTAGTCGGAAATATAAAATTTCCGAAACCCGTAAGAATCCCTTACAAGATATAAGCAAAGAAATCCCCAAATGCCTTCAACGTTGTGCGAAACGGGAAAAGAAAAAATAAAAGAAAAACTGGGAAAATAAAATGGACGAGATGACGTCCATCTTTGAGAGAATCTTCGTTTTCTCAAACAAGATTTCTGCATTTTGATATTTCTTTCAATGTCTCTGGAGCTTTCACTTATTATTGACGTGATACCAGAAAACTTCTTTATAAAAATGAAATATTTAAGGGGAAAAGAAGCCCACTTAAGAGATTCATCGAATGCCAGATCCATCGTAAAAAAAGAAAAATATAAATTTAGATTTTCCAATATTAAGTAACTTTTTCCCTCACGTTGCTTGATTATGGCAAGGAAACGAATATTTTTGTGAAATTTAAAAGAAGTAATTGTAAATTCTTATTTTTATTTACTAAAAATTCCTCAGAATGATTAAAATTAAATCAGTTTATTTTTGGTTTTGGAACTTGTGCTCGGCTAGGTAAGTAAGGTGAAAACAGTATAAAAATTTATGCAAAAAGTTTTCTTTTTGCATTTATCTTACGCGTAACTCTTTTCATAGTGCTGGAAATATTCTTGACTGACTTTATATACTTCTGACAACACGTTCGTTTTTTGATAAAATTCAACAACGAAGGTGGAAGCTTTCACAGTTACTGTGAAATATTAAATTAATGTATTTAATTATAATTAATAAATTCTTAAATGTTTTTGAAAAATCCTTTGTATTTTGTTGTCTCTTTTGCAAACTTCGTTCATCTTAAAAATGGACCATTTTCTGACAAATTCCGCCCCATGATCTTTGAAAAAACCTCCTCTGTACCTAATAAAAGCTCCGCGGATCTCTCGACCAGGTTTATATTTAGCCTGAGTTATTTGTTCACCGGTCCATGCTTTTTCCTCATGCTCATCTATTTTCACCCTCGCCACATGCATTTTATACACGCGCGCATAACCTATACCCCACTATTTTTTAACTTTACATGGTATAAAAAACAATAAATGTGTCAGTGACAAATTGAGGATTTGAAATGGTCCTTAAAGGATGAATTCAGCGGAGAACAATATATTTTACGGACATGTAAAAAATACTACGATTGGGAAGGAAGAACGGAAAAAAAGTATCCTCGATTTGTGCAATAAGATAAAATCGGGGAAAAAAGGGTTTGGAAAAAAGAAGTTAAATCACGGCTAGAAAAAAAAAGATTTTTGTGTTAAAATGGAAATTAAAGATGAGGCAGCTTCCCGTAAAAACGTTGCAGGTCATCGGATTCTGTTATTATTTATTTGTTTTATCCGACATTCATCTGTATTGGCGATGCATTGGACAGACTTGGTTCCCGTGTACGGACATCAGAAGCGGAATGTCTTTGAAGTATAAAACTGAAGCGGGAAAGCTCGCTGGGATGAATGTTTTGTGGCTGATTAAGGCAAGAGGAAAATAAAAGAAAAATGTCCATTTTAGATCCGTTCGATCTATACGTGGTAGACCCTGGAGAGAGCCGATCATCATCAATGAAAACTTCTTCCAGCCGCAAACTTATCTTTTCTCTGGGGCCATATCGTAATGATGTTACGGCTACATGGCAAACTCAAAACATAAATTCAGCTTTTCTCATTTTTTCTTTCTTTCCGTTTACTGCGATAACCCCTTACAGTGGGGTGAAAACCTTCGGAGAAAATTTTTCAATTCCCCTTCGTAGCAAGTAAGGCGGAAGAAATGGTTCGTAATTATTTACAAGACTTCGGTAAATAGTAAAATAAATATTACCTAGCACAAAAAAGTAGATTCGCTGGAAGCATAAAAAAGACTCTATATCCAAATATTGATATATATATATATATATATATATATGATAGAAATCTATACATCATAAAAAGTTGGATTCAGCATAATATATTATGCCAGAATCGAATTTTTGAATTATTTAAAAGATTAATGTCTCCATTAAGCAATGTAAATTTTAAAGTTTTTTAATATATTATGTACAATTATATTAATAAATATCAATAAAATTATTTATATTAATATAAGTATAATGATATAATTATAAAAATAGGGGATCCTAATAAAATCTATAAATAATACAAAATAATCCGAACGTATTTGAAAAACAAAAAAGTCAGTTTTATGAAAGACTTTTCATCTATTGTGTTACTGTTCAAATAAAAATTCTCCATATATTAGAGAATGAAGTATCGTTCATTATTATCGCTGTGGTTTTAAATCAGAAAAATATGGAAGTTTGAGATAAATGAATCAATTTTCTATGTGTAAAATAGAAAAAGTTGATCAGATCTTCGTTTATGTTACAATTCGACTTATCTGCTGTTATTTCAGTATAAATTATGGAACCAGCCATTGTGAAATAATTATTTAAAAAACGTTAATACTTTAAACTTATTAAGGCTGAGTTTCCGTGTTGCGAAAAGCTTCTCATTTTTGTAAATTTATGTCTCAGGTAAAAGCTTTTGTCTGAGATTATGTGGATATTTCTCTCTCTAGATATATGACTATTAAATAATTTAACGTGCAAACCTTAAAAAAACATAAAATAATCATTTCACGCACTTTCTTATAATCTATTCGGGACTGATATACGCATACAAACATACGCATTCATAAGCTTGCAGTGTCTAGAATAAATATCCTGGGAAATCTGTAGAATAAAGGGAGCAAATTAAACGAGAATCAATTTCATCAAATACAGTCTGAGGAAATGTCATTTATTATGCTTCGATGCTATAATCAATTCAAATCAAAGTGTAAATATGATTGGTTCATTGCTGAATAAATAGATAATCGAATACAAAATTTTCCCATTTCGTTACATTATCATGGGATATTTAATGTAAATTGTTTATTCCTCCATAAACATTCCTCTTGTTATTATAATCTTAATGTAGAGCTTTCAGATATAATCACTGAAGTCCGAAATATACAAATATTTTCTTTTTTAACAATTAAATAAAAGCCATAGGGAAATTAGATCAAAAACCGTGCCTAAAAATTGCTTCATTTTTTCCTTGTTTTAAAATCTTTCATCGCCACTTGTTTTCCAGAGGAAATATTTAAAACTTAAATTTAAAAAAATTCATCTTGCCTTATTAAATCCAGTCGTCTCTGAGTCATCTGAAACTTGCATTGACTCTATCAGGTTAGCAATAACGTTGAGTTATGTTCCCAAATTATCATAACTGCAATGGAAGCATAATTCATTTTTATAAAATGATATATAATTTACTATGAATAAATTTTTTTTTATATTTACGTGCTGTGATCCCTATGAAATTAGTTTGCCATTCTTTGAGATGCAATTACATTTTATGAAATTAAACTTGGTAAATATTTAAATATTAATTTGCGGTATTAAAACTCAAAAGGATTCTTCCCATCTGAAAAATTCAAATCTCAAAGTTTTTTTTTTTTTTTTTAGTTTAAGAAAAAAGTAAAAATTCACTGCCGGAATTCTCAGGTTTTAGAAATTGCATTTAGGATTCCTTTTAGAATTTCCATAAATTTTAAGTCATATCCCACTCATTCATCGTACTGGAAAATTCACTAAACCAAAAATGCCGGTCACGTTTGGCCCGGAATAACTTAAGTCAGCTTAATGTTTAAATTTAACAAAAACTTTCATAATTATATTAATACCATTTATTGTTTTCTAAGCGAAAGTTTCAATGAATGGAACTATCTCACCAGTATTTGAATCTCAAATCAGACTTTCGAAAGACTGATTTTTGACATGAAAAAAATTGAGATTGTCCTATAAGGAGATTAGTTTTTTTGTGCAGTATTGAAAGTTGAAATGACTCGACGTTGAAGCTTTCGAAAACTCACTTTTCTATACGCAAGATATTAACCACGGGGAAAATGCTTATACACATGTTATCATGGACTCATCCCCTGAAAAACTGCATGTTTAATTTTTAAACCGTCACAGTTACAAACCCACGTAAAATACAAAAATGGAAAAAATGTTGATTTAATTTTTGCAGCATTTACAGTCTATGATGTTACACTAACAAACAAGATTTTATAAATGAATCTCTTTTATGAATAACCTGATCATTAATCACTTGTTTCTCTTGTTTCTATTACAATCATAGTTTTTTAATAATTTATTTTGACTTTATTTTATTAAAAATGAAAAAAAAGTTATGTCAGTGAGTACTCTCAGATACAAATAAATGAATATACTCAGATCGATGAGAAATATTATGATTACAACAGCAATAACAAATTACTTTTCGTCTTTTATCCAGTCTAAAATCTGTTTTTAGGCGAATCCAATTGGATAGTGATACAAAATTGCAAATTTATTATAGGAAATTATTATGCCTAACTATTAATGAGTGTTTTAATACATCGTTTCGTTTTTCGTAACACATCTTTTTACACTAAAATTTCACTAACTAAATACAAAGACTGTCGAATAAATAAGATAACTTATTCAGAATTTGGCAGGGTACAATTATAAAGAATAAAGAAAGTTTAGCAAATCACTTTTTTTTACATAAAAGTATGGGATTTGGATTGCAAATGAAATTAGATAAATTTTATGGAAATTTTTTGCCGTCAAATGTGTGGCAAAGTCGAAGCGGCAAATTAATGTTGATAATTCAGATAAGCGCCAAAAATTAAAATCTTTTTATTTAGTTAATTATTAATTAAATAAGTTCTCAAAGAGCGGAAAACTCTTCTTCTCCTCGGAGAGGGAGAGAGCTCTCCCTTTTTTGAATGAAAATTTATAATTATTATAATAAGGAAAAACTTATGAAAATATTTTTAATTACTAAGTTGTTGGGATGACCCTATAACTCCGTTTCCACTTACATTTAATCAAAGTTGGGTTAAATTTAAGAAGATTTATCTTTTTAAAATTTATTAATAACATGGAAGTCGAGGATAAGAAAAACTCCCGGCAAAAGAAGCAAATTCTTGATTTATTTTAATTATTTTCCAAAACGAAAGCGAATTCCACTCTTCTTTGACACCCCGGCAGCTTTATTCCGTGATAGATAATGCATTATAAGTAATATTTATGCGGCGTATCCGTGAGGCTGGAGCGATAATTTTTAGTTTTATTTTTATCTAAACAAATTCCGACGAATAAGCGATTTATGGCATTATAAAATGGTTATAGAAAAAAAAGAGGAGCTTTCTTATCCAAGAAGCTTTTTATTACTTATTATGGGATTCTAACAGAATATATCCGATGAGGAGTATAAAAAGGCTTCAGCAGTTAGTCCCGTATTCTAAAGGCGGTCCACAATTATGTAGTAAGGGCAACAATAAGTTTTTTTTCATGAAAATTCAGGCGATTATGAAAAATTTTGAAATTAATTGCTTTTGTTTGCAAAACCTATGCCTATGAGTTACGGACGCGTAGTTTCACTTTTGAACAAGCGATCTTAATTAAGTTTCTGTACATTTATCCAGCTTTTCTTTCTTTTTGAAGAAAATGTATGATGAGAGAAACATTAAAGGAAAAATAAATTATTAAGGAATTTGTTTTTTCCCGTAGAAGATTTTGTCGCATCTAAAAAAACTACCTTAAATACTAAAGTGAATTTTCCCTGAAGCATATCAATGTCTGAAGTTTGCTTTCATCTTAAGTTTAAGCTCTTGAAATTTGCTACGCAACTTTGAGCAATCCAAGTAAAGCAAATCTGGTAAACAAGTCTTGTGAAAACGAGGCAAATTGTTTTTCACTTTAAATAGAATCTATTAATTATTCATTATTTTTTTATTGTTGATTGACTAAAATAAAAAAGTTCGATGAAGTGATGCATTTTTTTTTTCACCACCACATTTTCAAAATAGAGTAAGATGAGCTTTATGGAGGATTATTTTTCAAAACAAAACCATTTCAGGTGGAAAAAAGCCTAGGAAGCATTGGAAAACGATATCGCAATTTCCAAAAGCAATGACAGGGTCAACATTCACAAGGAATTAGTTAAAATGTTCTTTTTGGCTCAAAATGTCCCGAAAAACGTACTTTATCAAGAAAATTCTGGAGCTGGGCTTGTAATGTGACGTACGATTTTATGAATAAAAGGATGTGATATTAACATTTCGGAATCGTCAAAACACCGCCATAATAGTAAATATTAACAATAAATTATATGTTAGCGCTATAAATTAAAATTAAATAACGATTGCGGCTAATGGCGTTATTACATTTTTTGAAAACTGCACTCTTTCATATTAATACAAGTTTTCTTATTTCCATTGCAACACGCTTGGTGAGCAAATTATGCTAATTCATGCGGCGGTCGCATTACCAATTTTTCTTTCGCAAAATATTTATTATTTCCTGCGAGTTAAGCTCCTTCCACAAAAAGGTATTCCTCTTTTTCTTCCATTAAAAAGAACATTAAATCGATTTGTTGGAACTCGGAAGCCGAAGAAAGAAAGCTTTTCCAAGATAAGATATCCGAATGTCCAAGGATTCAATTTCCTTCAAAACTATCAGTCTTAACATTTCTGTTTCCGCGGCAATTTCTCATCTTCTTCCCTCCTGGTCCCTCAGGATTGCAGGATTCCCTCGCTTTTTTTTTCCCTCTCATTTTCCCGGAGTCTTCAAGTTTATCGTCCTCATTCGCAAAAGTTGGAAAATTAAAAAACCTTTGAATTTTTTTTTGTAAAAGCTTGATATCCCAGGTTGAATGCCTGCTATGAGATTTTCACCTGTTCATACCTCGCGCTCGGGACCCATTGCGTTGTCTTCTCCCGTGTGCCCGGGAGAAAATAATAAAAATTTTCCACGATATTTTCTTTCCGACCTTTTTTTTTTTTTTTTTTATTGCTGTTATAAATCCCTTACCTCTATTTATACATATTAATCCTCGGTTTTGTTTGACATGGGGAACTGAAAGGTATGAAAACAAAAACATTCTGGAAAAAATATTGGAATCATTTAAGGCCTCCGTTTATCCTTTTTCATATTCGAGCGATTTATACATTTATTCCCATTGAATGGCACAAAAAGTTGCATCGATTTCAGTTTACGGTAAAAACGCGGCTGAGTCTTTCTTCCTTCCCCTTTTTACCCCATTTTCTGGAAATTATTTATACAAACCTTCGATTTTTCATAAATGACATTTATATATTTTTTTTCCGCAGTTAACAGGATGTCTTATTGAAAATTCCCTTTAACTCTGGATCCGAAGCGGGATCCTCTTGTTCTTAGGTTAACACTATCAAAAATTTCTTTATAAATATATGAAGAAAAAAGCTCTTACCATTTCTTTTAAATTTTTTTATCGTAAAAGAACATATCATAAACCATCCGTTTAAATAGTTTGCCCGGTTTGACGACAGATAAAAACCGATTTAAGACACAAAAATCATTATTTCTCATAAATATGTCAGAATATCCATAAACGATTTCGTCACCATGTTAAACACGTTTTTTATTATTTTTCACAATAATTTATATATTTATTTTTTTAAGAAAAATGTTTACATAACCTATAATTATATTTTAACTGTTTGCATCACGAAAAATATATACTAACAATATTGAATCCACAATGAAATAGATATTGATAATAAATTATGATACGAGACCACCCTAAATTTACTTTACAATCAATATTAATTTAAGGGATATGAAAGTAAAAATTAAGTATGCCTAATCTAATGGAATATTACTTATACTTCTTAAATTTAACATTAAAAAAAAAAACTGACTTTTTAAATTTCAATGAATAAAACAAAAAGAACTAATATTTCATTTCATTATAATTTAATACATAAAACAAAAATGTTTTAAAACAAAATATATCACTTTTAAGTAAATTTATAATAAAAATACCGAAGATTTTGCACACAATATTTTTATTTAAAATTTATTTATTGAATTTCAATTTATTAAATTTATTAGCCTGCAACAGAAATCGCATTTTTTTTTATTGAACTGATGAATGACCCTTGCTTCGTAAATGTTATTTCGAATAAAATATTTACTAATTTTTAAAAATTTTAGGTCAAAAATGAACGTTCTCATTTATCAAGAAATTATTTTTGGGAATCTCGGTTGACGCTAATTTTAAGTGCCGTATCCCCAATCGCTGGGATATAATTGATGAGACATAGAAAAAACACCGAAACGAAGCTCCGCACATAAAAAAGTAATAAATAGTCAATCATTCCCGTAGTATTCATTTGCCTTGAAACGTCTTTCAACCGAAAATTAGTACTGACATTAGAAATGATCTCTGGGCTGATTTGAGCATTAGAAGAGAAGAAAGTCACAATGATGACTAGTCATTTATCTTGTTGAATACTTTGTTTTTAATTTTTACGAAGACGGAATATAGTAAGGAGCTTTGCACGAAGGGTTTTCTGGTCGTGGATTCGAATTTATGAATCATTATTTCAGGTACCATCCTTGTACAAATAAAATCGTGAAATATCGAAATTCGAAGCTCACGCAACTGCGATGCCGAACTTATCCAAATGGCAAGGGATTTGGGAGCACCAAATAGAGTAAGTGATGCACCATGGTTAAAACGAGAAGTCGATTATATAAGAAAAGGTTATTTTTAATTGCTAAGTTTAATACTCGTAGAATAGGGGTAGAAAAAATTGAGATTAAGCAAAGACGATATTTTTTTTATCACAATTTGAATGAACCTGTTTATAATAATAATTGTTTGTAAAACTTAAAAAAATAAGCATCACATTTCCGACGGAGCCGATGAAGGAATATTTATGATACAGTGAGAATGGATATAGCATCTGGAATGACAAGTCAATGTATTAAAAAGAAAACTTTTAGATTCGAACAGACGTTCATTTAAAACTTTTGAACATGATACTCGCACGCACAAAACTTCATATTATAAATTTGTAATATTTAATAGGTTTGGTCCGTCCTACAAGCCATTGATTTCATCCTTTGAGCTAGAACTGTTGAGCAATGCTGATTCATCTTCATAACGGTGGCTTCTAATTTCAAGTATTCACCTCTACTCACGCAGCCAGTTTCATAGTAGCTGAAAGCAAAATTTTTAAAGATAAGAAAGTTTTCTTTCAAACCGACAACTGAAGTACAGGTACCTTTTTTTATCAGCTCAAAACCTTTACTGTAAGCTCAAAAATAGTGATTTATAATAAATTATTCCGACAGTAAAATTTGGTTAAATTTATAATATATTGATATAGAAATTTATGTTTGATTTGTTTCTTTAATTCTTTTTTTTTTGATTCATTGCGTTCAATGCAATATATGGTTCCAAGTCTTTCTTTTTGATATAATTGCTTAAAAATTAGGCATTTCGTAATGTTCATCGCCAGCTAACTTCGGGTGATGAAGATAAAAAATATTAATTTTCAGATTTAAAAAAATGAAAATTAATTAAAGTTTTCTTCCAGCAGCTAGATATGGGAACATTGCATGTCCGCTCCAGAGGAATAGGCAAATGTGTGGGTCTGATTGGCTCGCCATGGGCCAGTATTCAAACTTAGATGCCAAAACCTTGTATCACCTTCTTGAATCGCAGTTTAACAATATCGAGCGGCCTTAATAAGCCAAATTAATCTGTCTCGACAAGCCAATGTCAGCCAATATTTCTTTCTTGCTCAAGGACTACAAATTCAATCGGTTACGTGGGTTGATCACGTCAACGTGCGTCACGAAATCTTCGACATCTTTTTCTGCAACCACACAACTTTGGCGTTTGTTGATGCAGCGCTGCAAAAGGAAAACTGCAGCAACGGTGCGCGAAAAATGATGTTAAAATAATATTCAGGTAATGGATGATCATTTCGAAGTTGGAAAATGCTGCGATTTCAAAGCATGAATTGTTTAAAAAAAAAAATTCGCAGTAGAAAAAAATCTTAAATCTATTTGAAAATTCCATAATTTTTATTATAGAGCTTTAAGAATAAGAATGAGAAACAGATTTCCCCAGCTATAAATCATATTTCGAAAAAAAAAAAAAAGAAAATCTTTTCTCCCATATATTTTACAGTCAACTGCATATTACATTTTGCATGATTTTTACAGATTCTTCATAACTTTTACGGTAGAATCATTTTCAATCGCCTTGAAAAGGAATGAATTTCCTCTCCTCTTCCATTTTTCTTAGCATAAAAACTTCATGACAAGATAGAAAATTTATTTAAGGTTCTCTGACGCAAAATTGCTTCACTTCCATCTCAAAAATTCGTTCTAGTCAATCGTAAGACAGTCTTTTAGCATTGTTTGAACGAAAGTGACAAAGAACAAGATCTGAATGTGCCGTAGCCGGTGTAAATCATCAATGTATTTTATAATTTTAAGACGAAAGGCACTTAAAATTTCCACAAAAAATTTAAGCCATCTGAAAGCCTACCATATAAGTTGGCCATTGCAAAACCAATGATTCAAATCCATCTGATTAAGACTTTTCACGATGAATAAGTGCATCCGATCCTTATATATTTATCTATAAATATCTTTATATGGCTTAATGTGCAGTTTTCGAACATAAAAGTTATAGATTTTTTTTTTATTTTTTAGTAATAGTTTTTCGGCAGCTTCATATTTTTACATGAATATGTGAGAAGGAGAGAAACTGAGATGCATATTTTATGGATGCAAAAAAAAAAAAGATATCCTCAAGATTGTTATTCAAATATTTTTACGTCTCTTTAGTGGGATATACAACACGTGGTTTGCAGTACAACAATCCCATGAGAAATTTCCCCTGCAGTCTTTTCTTCTACGTAAAAAATTTAAAAATTAGAAATCTTTTACTAAATTCAGTAATATCGTAGACTTTGCCGCTCACGTCAGTTCTATATGGTTAATGATGGGACTTACTCAGGCATAAAATTCTGTTGAGTTGCATATTTTTGAATTTTTATTCGAAAAGAATCTCTGGAAAGGGTCACAAACTAAATCCTTAGTGATTTCCTTTCTAAAAATAACTTCATTGGGAAACTAAAACATAAAAAAAATATATTTAATAGTTATTTCTTCGTTTTATTTAGGTTTGCTACCGACAGATCCATCTAGGATTTTTCGCATTCATTCAAAGAACAATTTTTTTTATCATACGAAATTCCACATCTTTTATGACTTTACAATATATCATAAATGATTTGCAAATCAAAGAGTTCTTTAAATTTTACGGCCTTATGTTTGGTACTTTTCTTCTTATTTTCCAATTCGTTTTGTCATGTTTTTCATCTGTTTAAAAAAATGCGATACTTATGGCATTCTTTCTATTACGAGTATTTAAAACCTGACCACGAAGAAATTTTCATAGTGAAAGAGAGAGACTTAAGGATGTGAAAAAGCATATAATTAATATCATGCACGATGTGAATCTCAAAAACAATCTAACGACACAGACATTGTTTTACAAAATCTTTTACATAAAAATTTCAAAACCTGAGACAGAGTCTTCCCATTTACCTTTGATTTGGGTTATAAGGCAAGTTTAGTTTGAAAATAGACGAGAAACAAATCTAAAATATTTTCCATTCTTTTTTTTTTATTCATTATAATGTTTTGGCTTAACATTTGTTTTAATGAAAGGACAAAAATACAACTATAAATGACGCGAATGGTTGACAATATATTTTCGTTGTACTTGTAGTGCTCCCCATATTTCCGAATAAAAGAAGACAACTAAACGAAAAAAATTAAAAAAAAATAAAGCTTTAGCTTTTTTGATTAGAAATTATTGCACAATCAGAGGATAATGGTCTTCCCAGGGCTTATACCTAAAATTGGGAGTTATTCTCTGACGTTTTACAATCGAAAGGAACCGCACAATAACAGTTAACATCAATTCACAGGAACAATTTCGGTCATTTTTCGGTCATTTCTGTTGCTCCTCTTACCCAGAATTCACATATTTTCATATTCCGATTTTATACATGTATATATTATTTCCATAACATTTCCTAAGAGTGCAATTTTAAGTACAATTTTATTAGCGACGCAACCCAAAGGCTTCGAGGTATGGATATCATAAATGGAAATATGGTTTTTCTGTTTTTAATTCGCATTATGAATTGTACACATGATTATTCACAGATGAATGAAAAAATTATGTATCAATCAGTTTTACTTTTACGAGAGAGGTAACACGTAAAATATAAAGTCAGCCAGATCGAAAATCATGAAGAAATTTTTTGACCCATTAACTTAGTCAAAGGAAAATGTTTTTTACTTTAGAATTTTAGTGAATTCTAAAAGTTTAAATACTTCCAAAATCAAACAAGAACTAAAAATGTATCTAAAAATTTTCTGCAATAAAAAAAGAAGTTCTGGTTCATATTCCAGTATTATATTTTATTTCGTAGTGACAGTGATCTTCCTTCGCAGTGTGGATATATCCAATATTTTTTTACGTAACTGGTATTACAAACGACAAATATGAATGTTCTTCCGTTTAGAATTTCTGCTGAAAGAATCGATATAATCAATAATTGAAGCTTTTTAATCATGTAGAGAAAAAAAATAAATAAAATATCAATCATTCCAATAATGTCCCTTCTTTATGGAGAAAATGAATAAAAGAAAATTGAGGAAAGTTTTTAAAGTAATATATCATTATGATTTAGCCTTAATGGACACGCAATGTTGACGCTTTCCGTGTTTAAACTAAAAGGAAAAAAAAATATATATATATATATATATGAAAGAAAACGACAACAGAAGGAATGACTCTACAGCGAATTTTGAGGAATAAAAAACATAATATATATATATATATGTAAGTATAAATAATAATAAAAAAGCAAAAGTTAAAAATATGTATGAAACGTTAACCTTTTGCATTATTGGTATAACTTTGAGCTTATCTTCACATCGCAGATCTTTAGTTTTATGTTCAATGTTTTGCATATATGTATAATTTAATAATTTTCGCAAAAAAACATATATTTATCAGTATTTTACATATATGAAACAAAGTTGTTTCGTTCCGCACGAATGAATATTTTAAGGGTTTTTTTAGAAATTTATTTCCTTCTTATAGTCATTTATTCAACATTTTTGAAAACCAAACTAACTCAATGCATTATTGAAGAAAATTTTTACTCCTGTAAAAAGAATGTTGTTTCATGACTTCGCAGCCGAATATTCTGTATAATTTTTAAAAGCATATTCTTTCGTTTCGACTAATCATTTATAAATCCAAATATTCTCATCTTCAGTCAGGCAAATTAATTTATGTGATTTTCTAACATACATACTCATATTAAGCTTTATATATAATAAGTTTCAGTCTTTCATAATGAAAATATTTAGGTATACATTACTTGTCGTTTAAAAACCTGATTTAGAGTTCAAATGCGAATTTTTAATTGTAAACTCAAACAAGAAATATCTTATAACAGATAAATAATATTTAATATTGAGAAAAAAAGTAGATGTATTTGAACCAGGCTAACCAGTACGATATTATTCTGAAACAGGCTGCAGGCAGATAAATAGATTATTCAAAATATCGCAAATTTATGGAAAAGATACAGATAAAAATCAGGTTTTCGTGATCACTGCAATTACGAAAGAAGTGAATCAAGATGGTTTTTGAAACAAAAAAATTACTTTATAACACCAGCATTGGATTATTTTAATAATAATATTAAACAAATATATTTAAATTATCTATATATTTTTATAAAATTTCTTCTTATACGTGGACTTAAGTAATTTATTTACCGTTTGATTTTGCTATCGGTTTTTTTTTTATCTTTCCAAAGTCATCCTTTTATGTTGGTATACAACAATAAGTTCAGATATATGAAATATGAGCGTAATATATTTTTTGGTTTTTCACACAAAATTCAGCTAACAAAAAAAAGCTGGTTTCCTAATTCTTTCACATATTCCAATAAATAAAAAAAAGGTTGGCAATTTTGAGTCTACCGAATCATTTAATCTGGTGGATTTTTCACAGTAACATAAATGTTAGTTTTTGTAATTCATGAGAAAAAATGAACACAATAAATAATGGGAATTAGAATAGTAATATTTCATTTCACACATCTTACAAAGTTCATGTTAGATTTCAGATAACAAAATTAAATGATGATCAAAGATCAAAAATGAGTAAAATTCGAATTAACTGCACGAGCCTAGGCGATCATTATGAAAGCTGTGGCAAAGCACTGGAATTGAATTTTTTACCTCAAATTCAATGAAAAACTTCTTCGAGCAAGATGCCAGTATGGAAATCTGGAATCTAGGTTGCTTTATATGTTTGAGATGATGTAACTATCCAACAGACCGTATAATCACTTCACATGGAAACTATTTTAGGCTTTCCAAACATTTTCAAGCGTAAGAGGTAATTGGAATATTGTAGAACCGACTCAGATTATTATTGATCTGGCCGATAATATAATAATTTTGTGAGCACCTACAGAAATTTCCATCCCAGAGCGTAGACGCTTTAAATGCTACTACAAGACTCCGATGAAACACACTAAAATTTGCATTTAATTTGGAAATTGCCGAACGGGGGGGGAATGTCATCCGAATAAGTCTAAATGACTAATTGAACTTGGCAGATAAGAGGGTTAGTCGGAATTATTATGGGAACAAATCGACTTGAAGGGATGCAAAAGAGAATTTCTAATGAGATCATTACGGAACCGCCGGGGACCAATAGCTTATTTGAGATACTAAGAAGGTTCGACTTAAAATCGCTGAACCCAGTGAAGATACGCTTATGTAGATATAAAGTCATTTTTTAATGAAATGCGAGTCACGAGGGATCCCGCCAGAATGAACAGTTAATGAGGGAATTTGTAAAATTTTGATAAATGATATTTTTAAAAATTTAAGAAATATTCAATTTTAAGAGACTGAATTGATTTAGATAGAGTAATTTTAGTCATGCGTATGAATCGATTCGCAGAATATTAACATTACACGCGGACATTTGTAAGATAAGATTAAAGGCGGAATAATAATCGGGCCGCTAAATTTCATCTATAAAATGGAGTTTATTAAATTTTTGGAAAATTTTAAAATTTTACTTTGTTCTGGCTTGTTAGAGGAGAAGAGTTGAGTTAAGACGAGGAAATCTTTCAAACCTCCGCAATATGGGAAACCCCATGTTGTTTTTAATTTTTTAGGAATTTAGAAATAAAACAAAAAAAAAAATGTCTTCATAAATTACTTGACAAGTTTTACCGACTTTTTCATTCGCAGATACTGAAATCCAATTTTCCGAAAAGATTATTTTGACAACGGATGTTATACAAAATTTGTAAATGTTCAGAAAATTCGCTTAAACGACATGGACTAAAAAAAAAAAAAAAAAAAAAAAAACCAATTTAT